>JAOUQT010045182.1:0-10978 GCA_025769995.1 Xyliphius kryptos
CCTGGGGGCCCCCCCCCCCCCCCCACCCGAAAGATTTGAAGTCTTTCGTTGGCGTAAAATTGAAAATGTCTTTATGTTTACCAAATAAATGTCGGTCAGCGCCAACAATTGAAACATTTACTTTGCATGTTAATTTAAATAAATGATCAGAAGATTTTATAAATTCTTGATATTAATGTATTTAACAAAATATCCTAATCTTTTTTTGGCAATGAAAAGTAATAAATTTTTTTAAGAATTATGAAAAACTAAACAAAAAATAAAACTAAAGATTGTAAGTATCAAGAAACGAATCTGAAAACACACTGCTATTCTTGTAGTTCAGGGTATTATCTCACCACACAGGTTGTCAGTCAACATCCTTTTTTGGAAACCAAAAAAAGATCTATTTCACAATGTTCCAGTCAGTTTCACTATAATAAAGTGAACTTTGCTTTAGATTGTGATTGAGACCTGCTTTTTTTAAATCATTTGTTTGCATGGTGTGTGGAGCCTCTTTATGTACCGGATATAATGCAAACTGTTTTCGTCATCCTGACTGTGTTAGAGGGCAAGCTATACTTGTGTTGTTGTACAGATAAGATCATTTTGTCTTTTGTCATTTTTTAAACACCATGATTATTGTCCAGTGAATTTAAACCTTTTTAGTTTTTTTATTGCTAGTTGACATTAAGTGTTGCTCTGAAGTCAGTATACGGTTCTCGAATAGCTATTTGTAAAAAAAATGTTAATGTATGATTTTATTAATATATGTATCAAGTATCTTACAAAGTATGAGCAAAAACAGCATTGTGCTTTAGTTTTACACCACATGTCCAACAAAAGATCACACGTAATATTGGGATTGACTGCCTTTAGCCAGATAACGGCACAAAATTCTGCAATGTCACATTTATTTATATCAATAGTTACATTTACATTTTCCCAAGGTCTTCTTTTTATGATGGGAAATTTGGACCAAATCTCTGCGAAGTGTTCTCCAGCACATCCAAAAGATTCTCAGTGGGGCTCAGGTCTGGACTCTTTGGTAGCCGATCCATGTGTGAAAATGATGCTGTCTCATGCTCCCTGAACCACTCTTTCACAATTTGACCTTAAAATTTAGATTAACATATATTCCACCACCACAGGATGTGTCTTTCCACGTGGTTGTTTAACAAATGAGAAACTACTCACTGCATCAGATAGGGTTAAATAGCTTGCTGAAACATAATCACCTGCAATAATTGTCCAATGAGGGCCTCTACCTTCTTACTCCTTGCCTATTATTTTAGTTAAATCCAGTTGGTGACCTTGTCCTGTGTTTTGATTTAATACACTTCTTTGCCAGTGCCAGTCATTTTGTTTGTACTTTTCTATTTTTAAAAATCATTCAGCCTCATACTTTTTTTTTTTTAATTGTCATTGTTTTGGTTTTTGGTGTTGACTTTCATTCTTTAGAGATAACAGCACATATCAAGTGACATTTGTGCACTGCATGGGGGTGCACCTCTGTTGTGTAGCACAGGGTAATAAGAAAGAAAAAGCTTGGCTTTAACATCTAAATTTATACCAAGCTAAAAACTCACTAATCTTATTAGTTTGAACTAATAGACAAGCATTAAATACATTTTATATAACCTGTTTCATATAACCCCTTGTTTTTTTCAGTAAATTGTTTTTTATTTGGTTTTCTAAAAAAAATTATTTTTTGGCTTCATGGAACAGATATTGGTATTTAACCTTTAACAATCCAATTATATGTATGTAGTGAAAATGTAACAAAAAAAATGAAAAGATATCTTAGATTTGGCTGTTGTAGGATATTACAACCATTATAAATGGATTGCTTAATTGGCTTCCGAAGGTGTAACTGAAGACAAGCAAGTCATTTCGATTTGTAAACATCTACACGTCCTGCTTACTAATGTTTTATGTCTTCTTTCAGAACCCAATGGAGATGGACAAATATTTGACCCATCATGGGCCTTTACTAACACCAGTCCTTCCCGACAGGAAGTATCGTCGGGAAAGTGCTTCTGTAGTAGATGAGTATTTTGCAGATGAAAAACCTGCCCCTTACAGCCTTAACATCAATGTCATTTTACCCAATACTACACACCTCCGCACAGGCCTGTACCGCCCGACCAAACCAGTGGTGCCACAGATCAAAACGGAACCTGGAATAGAAGCTCCGTGTAACCTCCAGACCCTTCCTAACTTTACATCAGTTTTTAGCATGCCACAATCTGCCGACAACCTGTTTATCAAACCTGAGATAGGAGCTACTGATGATCTCCACATCGGGCCACAACAACCCCAAGTCTACCAGATGTCCATCGGCGGCAGCAACCTTGCCTCGATGACTTTTTCCAACAACCCGAACGTGAATGGAGCAGGCAGGACCATGCTTAACCTGAATGCCGTAACTCTGACCACACCATCAGGAGATTTTGTGATTCCAGATCAGTTCTACCACCATCCACAACCCCACAGCCTACCACCATCACCACCCAACTCGCAACCAGGCAGCCCTGAGAATCAGGCTGAGCTAATTCACACAGTTCCTCCCCCACCACCCTATCAAACACAAGTGGGTGCTAAAGTGGCACAGATGACCCCCCACTCAGTCCTAATGACTCATGGGCAGGGAGTTCTCACTGGCCCCAGGTACAACCGAAGGAATAATCCTGAACTGGAGAAAAGGAGAATCCATCACTGTGATTTTCCAGGTTAGACACTGCAAACAACATTGCTGTCATTGCTGTTACACACTATGCTTTAAACCTGATTTTTTGTACACAAAAGACAAGGTGTGGCCTAATACCTTTTCTTACATTAATACATTCTTTCTTGGCAGCATGCACTAAGGTTTATACAAAGAGCTCCCACTTGAAAGCACACCAAAGGACACACACAGGTAAGAGACAGAAAACACACACACACACACACACGTTTGTTTTTATGTATTGTGGACATTTTACATAGGATTCAATTCAGTTTGTAGAGACCTAACCAAACCATGACCAGAAACCCTACCAATACATTATCCATAAGTATAAACATACAACATCATTTCAGTTTAAATCTCAATAATTTGCATTGCGTAATTACATGAGTTCCCTATATGTGAGTGTAAACAGGTTTTAGTTTTCACATCATTCTATATACCTGGGGACACACGCATATACACACAACTGAATAGCTCTATTCGAGGCTGTTATAACTGCCTTACCACATGCAATGTACTACCAGCATAAAGCCATCAGATGTAATAACAGAGATGGTGGCCTGGGGGGCTGCGAGAAGAATCTGAGAAGAAGGGAGAAGGCAGAGGTAAATTGCCTCTGGTTTCTCACTTTTATCCACATTGTGTCTGCATGCCTGAACAAGTCCTGCACGCTTCCCCAAGGGGGAAAATTGACGAGTAGTGGAGGAAAAACCTGTTCCTCCTGCTTTCTCTTTGCTTACTCCAAGGAGGGCGGAGTTAAAGAAAGCCAAAGTTTCACTGTATTTGCCTCTCTGTAAGATGAAACCCAGCTGTCCCACTGCTTTGCAAGATGAGACGGTAAAACCAAACGAACAACTTTAATAAAACAGAAACGATAGAATTAAAAATATAAACGTAGGCAGGAATGTTTCTTGTCTTGGGACATGTAAAATCATCACAACCGCTCCCTCTGTATTGGCTATCAACCATATTGTGGAAATAATATATTGTTTAGAGGAATTCCCTCTTCCCTAAAGGCATTGTTGCTTTGTTATGGTTGATGACAGAAACTCGGAGCTAGGGTCAAAGCCTGAAAATTGACTGAATGGTGATGTATTACTGCATTTGTGCTTTGTGAATAAAGTGACAGACTGGATAAGTAGGTGGTTACATGTTCAGGACCTGCACATCCAGTTAGTTAAAAAAAACGTCAAAACTATTTATTCCACGAAGTGCATACATCTATATTTCAGTGTTTTTAACTTTGAACCACTTGCGTTTACACACTGTAGCAGTCAAGTTTAGCCTTTTAGGCTAGTTCGGTTTTGAAAAATTTGTCCTATTTGCTCGATTGTTCAACCAGCAAGCACACACCCAGTATATGTGACTGGTCGGGTTTGAATGATTTGCATTCCCCAGGCATTGCTTGTGTGTATAGAGTTCAAAATTAGCATGATTTAGCTTTTATTTTAAGACCAGTATAGCTTGTATAGAGTGTTAATGGCTCTAGCACTGCTCTCCACCACTCATGTACTCTGTCATATTGCTTTTTGTAACAGCCCTGATATAGGTAATGAGCTAATTAACAAACACATCCCACATACTTTAGATATAAAAACTACTATTAACATTTTGGTACTGCTAATGAAACTAAGAACTTTTTGAATGAAGTTGGTTTTCATCTATGCGTGTTTCCACTGAAACTTTGTAGCTCTCGGTTTCGCAAAGCATATTTGTTTATGGCAACATGTAAAGATTGTACCTTAAAGTTAGAGCTGTTTGTTTGTATGTGCAGTAAATACTTATAATTGCCTTTGTTATTGCTTACGATAGCAAATTCCTTCAAGGGTTCAGAAAAAAATGTAAGAAAAAAATGTATAACAGTCAGTGCGTTCTAATATTAATGCATTAATTTATTTTTAAGCTTGTCATCCTATTTATGGTCGCATGAGGTGCTGGAGCCTATCCCAATAATTACTGTGAGAAGATTGTAAAGACCTGGCACCGGTCACAAGAATACCACAGATGTTCTAATACATCAGTCTGCATTTGTTCATTATTTATTAAACAAACATATTATTTATTATATGTATATGAACTCTAGTAATATTTTTCCTCAGAAAATAAGGGTGCTTGTAATTAACCTGCCACTTCCACATTTTCTCTGCATGGTCTCTACTCGCATGCAACTGGGTAAATGCAGCAAATGCGTCAGTGATAAATCAACTACTTGCAAAACCTGACAGGGCTCTACTTCTTTTGAAGTGTTTAGCTTTTGATTAACTCTTTTTTTTTTTGACCCCACCCCCACCCCCCAGTTAATGTGTTTCGGCTTGTCGTAAGTCTGTAGCATGTAACTGATAATAGTTCCTCTTAAAGTCTGTTTGTGCTGCAATAAGAGGAAAGATATAGGCAATGGTTTTGACCCCATGAGCAGGTCCAGAGTTTAAACAAATACACCTGCTGACACGAAACGCCCGTGGCCGGTACGATAAGTTACACTTTTACCCTAAAAAGAAATCTGGACCCCAAGACGTCCAGACTTGACCTCGACACCAAAGCTATTTTCATTTGTAGGAAGAGAGCAGTTTTTTAAACTCTTGTTTGAACACTTGAAATGAATCACACAAATTTAGCTCACAATCTTCGTGACGTTATCACAACTTGTCAAAACGCTAATAAATGCTATCAGTTAAGGAACGCTTCGTTCCACTTAAAAGGAGCTGCTGATATTTACTTGTCACGCCTCAGAAAGCACCCTTATTTCCACTCTGAGGAAAAATATTACTAGAGTTCATATAAATATAATAAATAATATGTTTGTATAATAAATAATGAACAAATGTAGACTGATGTATTAGAACATCTGTGGTAATCTGGTGACCTGTCAGGTCTTTACAATCTTCTTACAATAATTATTGGGATAGGCTCCAGCATCCCATGTGACCATAAATAGGATGACAAGCTTAAATAATAAATTAATGAATTAAAATTAGGGCTTTTATATTCAAATACACTGAACTGCATTTACCATTTACACTGACAGTAATCTCCAACAGCTACTTATATTTCACTTTTTTTGTTGCTTAAATGAATTAAAGCTTTTTTTACAATATATTAAGATGGAAAAGGATCATGATAAGGATGGTAAAATGTTTTTGATAGTTGAATAGTACCCAGATCTCTTTTGAGGGTTGATAATCCTGCCAAAGTTTATTTTTAACACTAATCTGTATAATAAACTGGAATACACAGCACTGTATAAGATTGATGTGTATTATAGTACAGATTAAACATGATGAAAACCAGAATATTTATTTTTATGTCATAAAGCCAAGACTAGATATACAGCTTTTCTAAAAATTGCACAAAAACAGAAACTGTTGTTAAACTTCAGAAAATGATTTGACTGGAGTCAAGTTAATGTCCCATGTTTCATTATTATTTATTTAATAGTTTATTTATTTAATAGAATCTTTATTTATAAACTACTTAATTGTTAAGTGCCACTGAAACACTGACCAAATAGATAAACCACAAAAAAGTAATATGTCCATAAGAACCAGATTTTTAACAAACTTTATGCCTTAATGCATTGTGATTTTTATGTTACATTGTACAAACACTAAAAATCTCAGTGCATTTTATAATTATGTGAACTAAAAACATAGTTGAGAATTCTTGATCTCTAGAATAAGAAACAATTTAGGATGCACCCAAAACCAGATTTATAGGAGAAATGTGTGTTCGGTGCCGATATACTAGGTTGTTACTACTTTTTCAATTAAACAATAAAATGCTGCTTATATTTCAACATTTTTTAAAGGAATTATCATTAATCAGTAAAACTGTAACTGTCAATGTAATACTTGAACTAGTACTCATTATTTTCACAAGTGGGTGTGCCTGGAGCAATGAGAGTTAAGGGTCTTGCTCAAGGACCCACTTTGGTAACTTCAGTGGACCTGGGATTTGAACCTACTGCCCTTAGATTGCTAGCCCAAGGCCTTAACGACTGAGCTGTTCACAATAATTATAAATGATTTTAAATACTGTTTTGTATATCACACATTGTTACAAATGTGAACTGCTCATACATGTGAATTATTGTCAATTATGTTATGGCTGGACAAAAGGCCCAGCCAATCAGATTTAAGGACCGGAAGTACCCTTGTTATAAGTGTTTATAATGTACATATTCAGTTTATCAACTCTTCAGTGTATTATTTATCTTGCTTTTGAAATGACTTGTGGTCTTTTGCATGCATGTCAAAGGTTATTGACATGCATGATTGTTATTATCCTTCTAATACTCTTCATTTCTCAGTAGCAAAGGCTTTTGCATTTGATTTAGTCTCGAGATCCGATTTAAACAAGGTTTAAACCAGGTGACTATTGTGTTTCAGGTGAGAAGCCATACCGCTGCACTTGGGAAGGATGTGACTGGCGCTTCGCACGCTCGGACGAACTCACACGGCACTACCGAAAGCACACAGGTGCCAAGCCCTTCAAATGTGTGGCGTGCAACCGATGTTTCTCGCGCTCAGATCATCTGGCGCTCCACATGAAGAGGCACCAAAACTGAGAGACTTTGCTTCTTGACATTTAACATTTTCTAATAAGAAATCTTTTTATTAACTACTTCACTGTCTTTAGAAAGATCAAATTGTCTTTACTTATGAGGGAGCTGCCAATTCCGTCCAACCACCTTTAACTCTAGGCCTAATAGAGGGGACCAAAAATATTGGAGTGACCCCTTAGAGAAAATGGGCTTGTTTTTTGTTTTTTTTATATAAATATGCAAATGTATATACTGTATGTAAGTAACTGTTGTCTGTACGATACAAAACATGTTTGAATTTGCAGGTAGCACGCATGTGTTGTCTCAAAGGGTGCAGTGCTGTTTTACAGAATTAAGTGGATTGATGACGGAGAATATAAATTGGTTAGTTTAGTGTCTAATGACTTCATTATGTTTCTGTAGGTTTTCCAGAGTTAACAAACCAGGATGGGTCATTGTTCAGATCAGTCAAATTTCAGGCTGCACTGTTTACACTGGATTTTCCCCCCTTGTTGAAGAATTTCAAGTTGTTTGCAAAGGAGTTATGATCGAGTTGAGTAATATTTGTTTTTTTTTTAAGACGTTCGTCTCCTTGGAAACAAATCTTTTTTTTTTTTTTATATGGGTTGCTTAAGCAATACGACTATAAGTAACTCTTGTTTGATCACCAGTTTGACAGTTCTTATCATCAATATGGTGTATTAAAGGGACTACGTGCAGGATTTAAGTCGGCTACTAAACCTGGCAATTACATTCATATTGATCCCAGGGCACCACAGAAAGAGATTATTCAATTGAATCAAAATTTAAACCTGATGCGCGCCAGCAAAGTGTTTATTACGATGATGATTATATTAGACGTGCACATTTTAATAGCATCTTATTATTAAATGAATTAATCCATTCATTATAACTCCCTGAAAACCATCCTGCATGAAGTTTCTTTAATAATTCAGATTTTACTGATAAAATTCATGCTTGTCATGAATGATTTTTTAGCACTATTAACCTCGTCTAATACTTGTGCCATATTTTTATGAATGCAAGCAGAACCTGCTGTGTAGACGAATTAACACATTTTTAAGTGAGCATTTAAACTGAATTTCAATTCCACCATTTAAATTTGTAATGTAATATATTCAGTTGCTTTATGATAATATGAAAAAAAAACTTTTTCTTCAGTGACATTTACCTCTTATAAATAGAAAAACGAACAAACCTATTCTGTATAAAAGTAAATGAATGCTTGACTTTGATTTAGTGTACCTCAGAGACTGCTGCTGGGCTCTACTGCAAGCACTTCCTGCTAGCATTCTCTGTATGCCCATGTACATTTCCTTATCTTTCTGAATGGAGGAAAATCTCATGCACCGTCAGTTATTGTACATAATGTAGGTAAATTTAAGTAGCCTGTAAATATTATTTTATGTTGAATTGTTGTTTTTATTATGAACAAATGGGAGTTGTTTTAAAATAAGTCTGTATTGTCCCGGTTTGGGCGTCGTAGCCCTGGAAAACAAATTTTGTATTTTCATGTTTAAATACATAAAATTTTTAAAATAAAAATGTAACGCAAACATTCTACATTGAATTTCGATTCTTTGCTGTGATGTGTGCTCATGGTAAAATCATGTTCAGTGATATTTTAGGAAATAAGCCATTTATAATGTTACTAAACAGACGTTATTGTGGTTCGTTAGAAGCTTTTTGGCTCTGTATTATGTTTCTGTGTTTCCAAAGTAATAAACTCCATGTAGATTATCATCTGACTTGGTAGTGGATAAAAAAGAAGCTGATTGCCTTTAAGTCGTAACCAGCGTTAGTTAATTATTAGCAAACCTTCAATATGTGTGCGCAGTCAAGGTTTTCCTGTGTGTGAATTTGTAGTTGTGTTTGAAACACTGCTTTGAGTTTAATTCCCTGTAATGCAGATTAAACTACCAGACTCTGCCATGATTACTGTTAAGTAGCTGAGTAACTTTCGGGGCCTCTAAAAAGAAAAACGTAAACTGGTTTGTAAGAAATAAACATGCGGCATGAGCAAGTAAATGGCAGCAGTTTGAAACGAATACAAGTGGGTGAGGCAGGGCTTAGCTGCCATTGAAAATAATAATTATGCCATCTGCCAAAATCATGTACAGATGAGATCCCCCAACAATAAAAGGTGATTACTCAGGTAGGGAGCCTCCCTTGTTGTTATAGTGATATGATGATACATTAATAAACGGTAGCATGTACAATAACGAATATGCCTGATAGATACTTTTAGAATTCTTTACTCCCATGTCCCTCTGTTTTTCTTTCTTTTGTTCGCCTTTTTTCTAGACGCTTCTTAAACGTGCTAACCAAGGAATGTTTTTTCACTTCGACGATAGATTAAAAGCCTTTGTGCTACCTTCTGACAGACTTGTAATAAAGTGTTCACTGTTCATTCCTGTTGGCTCATAAGTGATTAGCACGGCTGGAGGATCCAGTTAAAACTTGCCTGCCTGTTCCCCGTGATAAGCCTCACTGTACAGATAGCTGTAATTCCTGAATAAAAAGTATACATACCTTTAACTAGATTACAGTGAACACTTTACAAACCCGGTCACTAATGAAAGATAAACACTGGCTAAGAGCAGGCTTCTGTTCAACATTTTGCAATATACGTTAATAATTATGAGGGCATTTAGCATTTTCAGTATTTTACTGATAACTGACTGACATAAAGACATGGTTGGTAGCAGTGCTGCTTTAAGAACAAGATCTATGATTGAATTTTGAGATGGGCAGCCAGGGTGTGTGGAGCCAGCATGTTTGCCCTGGGTCTTTGAGAACCTGTTTCCTTTCATAGTTCTAATATGTGTAACTGAAATAAAATGAGATTATAAATTACTTGTCAGAGTGAATGTGTATATAAATGTATTTGTATGTCTGCACGGCAATGGAATGTTGACGTACCTGAGAAGTTACCTCCTTATGCACAATAATAGGTTCTACTAAGTACCTGACTGTATGTCTAAGTACCCAAACCATGGGATACGCACAACAAAGCTCTACCCCCCTTTTTCCCAGATGGAGCCCCACCCACCTTTTTGCTTCCTAACATGGCCACCACTTCACATGAAGCAACGATTCCTTCAATGTTATACAAATTCCTGCATCAGGTAACTGTTTCTATCAGTCAAATATTTTTGGGAAAATGTCATAGATGACACGTTGCTCTTGAACTTCGCAATATAGCTGTCTGTTTGTTAGTTTGCCAACATTGGTATACCTTTGGAGACGTGCTATCCATTGTTCTTAATCATGGAACATAGTTATACAGCCTGCTCAACAATACACTGACTACATAAATACTTCTGGAGTTTATAGTGGCGAGGTTGAAACAGAACCCGTAACGTTATACTGAGGAAGAGCTCAATTATGCGGTATATGCCACGCTGCGTGTTGTTTGGCATTTTACTAATGGCTGGTTGACAAAGACACTGTTGGTAGCACTACCACTTTAAGAACAGGATCCCTGAGCAATTTTTGAGGTGCATGGTGACTGCATGCTTGCCCTGGGCTTTTCTAGTTTTTTTTTCCACAGTTCAAATATGTAAAACTGAGATCGTAAATTGCTTGTCGGTGTGAATGTGTGTGTAAATGTGTTTGTATGTCTGTACGGAGGGCTGCACGGTGGCTTAGTGGTTAGCACATTCGCCTCTCAGCGCTGGGGATTCCCGGTTCGAATCCCTATCTGG
>JAOUQT010045207.1:0-10978 GCA_025769995.1 Xyliphius kryptos
TGCTTCCTAACTGGACAGGTTGGTTTCACAGAAGTGTGGTTTACTTGGAGTTACATTGTGTTGTTTAAGTGTTCACGATATTTTTTTTGAGCAGTGTATTATAAATCGGGTGACATTGTGGCTATGATTGGCACGTTCGCCTCTGAGCGCCAGGGATTCCCGGCTGGAATGCCCTCTCGTGCCTTATTGCTTTAGTAAGTAAGTGTAGAATAAAGTTTCTTGTAATAACCAAACTAACGAGTTAATCCGATCAGGCCTTCATGAGAAAACTGGAAACTCGAGGCTTCAAGGAAGAAAAGCATTTACCTTTATCGATGTCAAACGAGGCAGTTTCTCTCCCATCCTGCACGATCCTCCCAGGCAGAGTCAACCTGTGGATGAGAAAATGTAAAGTCAGTAACAAGTACAAAATAATAACCAATGAATGGTCCCTGATGTCCAGGATTCAGTGAAAACATTACACCCATCGCGATGCTCATTACTATCCTACATCAGTCTATTTTCACGCCTTCGTCTGCCTTAAATAATAACGCTGCCTGTGATGGGCGTAGTCTTCTCGAAATAAGGTGTGTTTTAAGGTGTTTTAAGGTGTGTTCAGACATTTTCTAACAGAACAGGCTACTCAGCTGCTGCTCCAAGCCCTCATCCTATCCCAGCTCTGCCTGCCGGTCTCCCAAATTCAACAATCAGACCTCTGCAATTGGTCCAAAACACGCAGCCCGACTCGTGTTCAACCAGCCAAAGCGAACTCATACCACTCCATTACTCCTCTCTCTCCATTGGCTTCCTGTAGCTGCTGCATGCAGTACAAGGTACTGACTCTGGTCTACAGGACAGTCTCTGGATCTGTCCCCTCTTACCTTCAGTCCATCTTTACTAAATACACTCCAACTCGTTCACTACGCTCTAGTGATGAATGTCGCCTGGTGATTCCAACTCACTGAGCTGCCAATTCTCACTCCTGAGGCTGAGTTACTCATTTTCAATCAACTTCTGAAAACCCATCTCTTCCACAGACACTTGCTACAATTTTTTTTTTTTAATTGGGTTGATTGTGCTGCAGTTTAGCTGTTCACAGTCCTAAAACTACTGACTTGTGTTGTTCTCTCATTTGTAAGTCGCTTTGAATAAAAGCCTTTGCTAACTGACTAAATGTAAATGTAGAACACTCTTGGAGTAGAACAGCTAGATTTTCTTTAACTCCTTATCTTAAAAAACTGGCCGACTATCCACCACACTTCAGTTCAGTTAGTTTTTTTGGATCAGTCATGGTCCAAACGTTCAACACATGATTTGTAGCCAAACACCATCCTGTTCTAGAGTCCGTCAGTCGGTGTATGGTCAGAATAACATTGCGTTCTTTCCTCCCAGGCTTTTTTTTTTTTTTTAACACATATTCGTTCCTGTTTATGGCAAGAAAACTCTTCAATGGGACAGGGGGGCTGTATTGATATACCAGAGCGGTTGCATATTCCAGCGGCGGCAAAACCTCATTGCACAGACACAGTTAGCGAGTGGAGCCGGCTATAAATCTCATCCGCGGCCTCATATTTAGTTGGTTTACATTTTTCCTTCATGAAGAACTCCACGTTTTGAGATTTGTCTCCGACAAACCAGAACTCAAAACCCTATCAGTTTACAGTCACCTCCCTGATTTATCAGCAGAGACTCTGTCTTTATTGCGACCACAAGATGACATGGGTGGTTGAGTAGGTGGTACACATGACTGATGCTCCTTTTCACCCCTAGGTAGATGTTACCATGGGTTTTGGGTCTGTACTATTAAAGAACATAGTTAAGAAGACATAACTAATGGACTACAGTCTGTAGTTGTAACACTACAAAGTCCATTAAGGTGATCAAATTTAATTTTAGCTCAACAGATACCAAGTTACCAAGGTCTTGCTCAAGGACCAACAACGGTAACTTCAGTGGACCTGGGATCTGTAACCACAACCTTCAGGTTGACAGCTCAACATTCTAAACTCTGAGCTACCATGATCGCACCAACACACCAATATCCACCACCCAAATTTTAGATCTTAACTAATTGAAACTTACAAAGTAAGATAGACTACAATCTGTAAGTATAGAACTACAAAGTGCATCTATAATGAAGGTGCAAAGCATGTATGTGGTAGCAGTGCTTTGACCCTTGGGTGGCCGGGGGTTGGGGTATAATGAGAGGCGATGCCAACAAAGATAGACTTCTTGATTTAAGATGATTAATATCCATAACGTTGGCGGCTAGGCGGCTAGGATCAGTCATGATGTAGCACCCATGGAGCAAATGAGGGTTTAGGGCCTTGTCCAACTTAAGGTGAACCTGGGGTTTGAACCCACCAACCTTAAGAGCGATTGCCCAAAACCCAAACTGGAATATGTCGTTTGGACCAACTTCAGAAATAAGCCATGCGGGATGCAGCCCCCAGCCCCAGTGCTTACTGCTATGAGGCTTTGCCGCCACCCCCCCAGGTTCATATTTGTGTGACGCAATCGGGCTAAAGGGGACATGGCTCTTGTCTGAGCAAAGACTAATTCCCTTGCGTTCCTCTTTCTTCTCATATCCACAAGCTGGAATCCCAGGATCTGTTCTGTTTTCCTGTTTCCATCTTTCCTCTCATCTCTTCAGGGAGCGTTCGCATTCATTTAATCCAGGGCTTAATGTCGGACCGCGTTCACCGAGGAGTTGATTTGCACTCGGCTCCTGTGTGTGCATGCAGATGATTGTGAGACGAACAGCGTGCGCTCTGATGCGGGTGCAGGGTGATGTGTTCCAGTGCTTAATTCCGACTGGAACACTTGACGCTCGTCTGTTCTCATCCTGCGTTGTGGTTTGGCTATACTTTGGCAGAGGAGGGATAATTTGGGGGCGGGGGGGGTGTAAGTTGGGACGCTGGATTCATTGCAACCTACTCACACACACTTCCCAGAACTCATAAGTTGTTGGGTGGGTTCTGTTTATTAAAAGCGACAGAGGGCTTGGCCCAAATCTTCTGCTCGTCCATCATGTCTGTGGTGCTCCGTGTGCTGAGCTACCTGGATCTGTATAGTGACGTGTACTGTTTCAGGATCAGCTCCACGTGTTCTCCACATGAGCTGAACTTCGCTGGCTGGAAGAGCGGCATGAATACAGACCATCCATTAGTGCTGCCTGGCAGGGTGTAGTATGTCCTGAGAAAAGTGGCCTGTACAATAGGGGCTCTGATGCAAAGCATTCTGGGTGTGTGGTGTTTGCTTTCCTGTGCATCCGAAGCACAGGCCGGGCCTTGTTTTACCACGGCCTGGTGAAGAACAGGACGGGGGTGTTGATCACACCCTCTTGTTTCCCTCCTTCCCCGTCAGCTCACTCTTTTTGTTCCCCGTTCCATCGTTCTCAGTTAAGCGTAATCTGTTCCAGGCACTGTTCTCTCACCAAAGCCCCAAAAGCTGCCGGAACACAGAGGTTCCCTTTGTACCGTTTGGTTTGTCCCAACACTCCAATCGTTATTTTTGGGGCTTTTTTGTCTCTGTTTGCTCTCGTTGGACTTGTCCATCTTGGCCTAGCACTATGACACTGCGGGGGTGTGCTAGACCGGGGCAATTCCTGTAGCCCTACACGCGACGTTAGGTTAAGTGACCAATCATGTCGGGTTTAAATGAGCATGGCATATTTATTGATGTAACGTTGCGTCAAATTCTTTATTTCCATGGGGATTTATTTTCAAGGCCATTTTCTGGCCGGTATCTCACTGTGCATGGACCCCAGAGTGCGAACCCAGCTCGATCGGGAAAAGATCCCAGCATGCAGTGGGAGCGAGTCTGTTCTGTTCATTAGGAAAGTGCATTTTGTCTTGCAAAGGAAGAATGTCCTGCCAAACCAAACATCCTGCATGGCTTTGCCAGAGGGTAACTGCTTGGCATGGTTGCTATTAGTGACCCAGAGCCCAGCTGAGATCCGCAGTCGCAAGTGGCATGAGGTTGCTGAGGCTTGCCTTAGCGGGTTACTGAGGCAGCCCGCATCCTGTCGAACGCCTCGTGGCCTCGGACAAAAATAAGCACGGACGACGGCGAGGTAGCTACGCCTACCATGACCCTTCACCATTTTCACCCACACTACATCTACTTCCAGTGGCTCTCCATCCAGCTGGACTCGATACAGTTTGCGGACACAGCCAGCTGTGTCCCTGTGGATCTTTAAATGTCTTCATCTCTTCCCTTTGTGACAGTTGGGTTATTTCAGAAAGGAAATCGACTCCCTCTGCCCTGCTTTCGTCTTTCCAAGGCAACGTTCACCGAGTCTGCTGTCAGCCGATCCCCAATTATACTTCTCCTCATCGACCCCATTTCAAGTGTCTGGTGCCGGTAAGAGGAGAAATGTTAACATGGTACTGACATTCACTCACTGGTTCCATTCAGTTTATGCCACTGTAATTTGTAATTGATCTGAGTCACAGCTGTAACATAACTCACAACTGGAAGCGGACTATGTGGGCCACCCCTGGAAAATGAATGAGCTTCATAAAACCAACACCTAGACATTAAAATTGTCGCTTGGATCGGATCCCAGGTTATAAAATGTTGATGGAGATGGACTTTTTCTGGAAGAACCTGGCTGTTTGCCTGAGATTTTACAGACTAGGGATGGCTAGGTACATCAGACCCGCCAAACTATATCCCTCATGTCCTCAGCTGGCCTCGCTAATGTTCATGTACCAGTCTAACTTAATCGGTTCTTGTAGAGAATCTTAGTTATTCTGATATTACAAGGAGTTGCTGGTTTATTTGGTGTATCCTAGGTTTCTAGTGGTGGCTTAGTGGTTAGCACGTTCTCCTCTCAGCGCTTGGGATTCCCGGTTCTAATCCCCCAGTGCAGTTTTCATGTCCTCCCCGTGTCCGTGTGGGTTTTTTTTTTTTTGGGTTCTCTGGTTTCCTCCCACAGTCCAAAAAACATGGATTCCAGGTTAATGGAATGCTCTAAATTGCCCTGTATAGTGTGTGGCTGTGTGAGTGAGTGTGTGCCCAGCGATGGATTGGATTGGCGCCCTGTCCTGGGTGTATCTGTCCAGCGCCCAAGATGTTCTCCCCTGGATGGGCATAGGGAACCCCACCATGACCAGAGGAATAAGTGGAAGATAATGGATGGATGGATGTCATTAGAAAGGACCTTTGACCACGTCCTGTCATTATTTTCCACTTAATCTTATACTAAGAACTCTGGTCACAGGGGGTTCCCAATGCCCATTCAGGGGAGAATATTTCATATGAAACAGGCACATACTGACTATGGGGCAATTTAGATTTAGATCCTATACTAGTGTTCCGTGGGGCTTCCCATGACCATCCTGGAAGAACGCTTTGGGTGTTGGGCACCCAGGACAGGGTGCCAATCCATCGCTTGGCACACACTCACTCACACTGTATGGGGTCAATTTGGACATCCTATACTAGGGCTGCGGTGGGCTTTCCTATGCACATCCAATGGAGAAAATTTTGGCCATTGTGCAGATACACCCAGGACAGGGTGCTAATCCATTGCTGGGCCCATGCTCACTCACTATCTCGCACTCTCACACAAACACATTATATGGGGCAATTTAGAGCAGACAATTAACCTTGATTCTATGTTTTTGGACTGTGAGAGGAAACGGAGAACCTGGAGAAAACTCGCACGGACATGGGGAGGACATGGAAACTTCACCCAGATTAGGAGAAGGTGCTAATCACTAAGCCAACGTGCCACCCTCTTAAAATTAATACGAAACATTAGGCTTTGCCAGGTGGTTGCCAGGTGGTTGGAACCAAATCATGGAAGAAACTAGCATTCAAGCTTTTATGATTCTTGTGATTTAGTTGTCAGCAATAAACCCCCAAAAACTTGTTTTTCTTGCTGAAAAAAACGACTGATTTGAAAGTAATCGTCCAGAATCTGGTCCGTAACCATGCACTCATGCATGCTGCTTTCCTTCTTTCTCTTGTACGTGCTCAGAGGGGGACAGTGTACTCTTGTAGCTCCGTTTCAGAAAGCCTGGTGTATTTTTCTTGGCTTTTCCTATAGGACTTAACGCGTGTGTTTTTGCTTCAACTCTGTAAGACCTTGTTGAATCTCGGCTGCGGACCCGAGGTGTTTCCTTTCTGTCCGTCTTCTTCCCTCTCTTCCATTCGTCGCGACTCGACACCACGTTCAACTGTTATTCTTTCCTCAGAGGTGGAAAATAAAACAAGCGCTAGTTGGAAAGCTTCACCCCAGACCCCTCAGAGGCCACGGGCTCCAGGCTGCCAGGGTTTATAAGGAAGATCTTGGCCAGTCATGGACGTACCAGTTTTGTTTTTTTTTTTTATATCTTCTTGTGGTTTTATTGGAACTGGTCCGAAAGCCTGGTCAACATTCTGAACGTTGCCAAGGTAACCCAGATTGTTTCCACCCACTATATATATTTTTGTTTAGTCCTGCAAACCCAGGTTGTAAGAATCTGGCTTTCAAAGCCGATTGTTTGGCCGTCACATGGAGGAATCTAGGTAAATAAAATGTCCTTGGCCATCCCTCTACCACCCACGGTGGACCTTGGTCTAGATTCTTTCCAATAAACTGGTTGCTAAGCTTCTTGTGTATGGCGGTGAGCGGTGATTATGTAACAGCTCATTACTCTTCGTTACAGTGCAGCTTGGTTGAGCCTCTTCAGTGGGGATCTAGAAATGATTTGTTGGCATGACATTTACATACTTTCGATTTGTTCATATCAATGACAGGAATATTGCTGCGCCGTGGTGAAGCCGTTTTTACTTGTAATGAAATTGTGCTTTATTTCAGACCACCCAAAAAGTCTGAGACGCCTCTCTTTATTATTTTTGCTGCAAGGAGGATATCTTGGTCTATTTATTTTTATCTCAGATTCTTATTGATTCAGAATCAAAATGAAGTATTAAATACTGCATGACCAAAGCAGGCCACAGCAGCAGGCGGGTTTCGGGAAGGATCACGACCTACAATTAGGAGCGGGGCTCAGTAAGGCAGGTGGTTAAGGATGGGACAGAGTGAGGCAGGTGGGCAGGTTAGGGATGGAGCAGAGGTGGACTGGCCGTCTGGGACAGGACTGAAAGAAGGAGGGCTGGAATAAGACCGAACGGAGGTGGTTGAGGACAGGAAGATGTGGAGATGGGCAGGTGGTCTGGGACCAGACAGAATAAAGGAGGTCAGGGCCTGGATGGAGTGGGGTATAAGCAGTCGGGCGACAGGACTGAGTGGGGGCATATAGGTGGTTAGGGACAGGACAGAGCGGAGGCTGGCAAACGGTCTGGACAGAGACAGAACAGAGTCAGTTGAAGACAGGAAAGAGTGGAGATGGGCAGGTGGTCTGGGACAAGACAGAATGGAGGCTGCTGGGGACAGGACGGAGCGGAGGCGGGCGGGCTGTCGGATATAAGATGGAACAGAGGTGGATAATCTGTCGGGGACCGTACGAAGTGATGGCTGTTGGGGTTGTAATAGGGACCGGTTGAAGGGAGTCGGTAATGGATGCTGAAGGAAGCGGGACTGGCCACAGCAGGCAGGGATGAGAACCAGGGGGAGCAGGGTGGTCAAGAACAAGGAGGAGCCCGGCTGGTGGTCAAGGAAGTGCAAAGACAGGCAGTTTGTGGGTAGACGGGGACTTGGCTAGTCACCCGGTTTGTCTTCTCAGAGTTTCTGTGTGATAAACCTCAGTAACCACACAGTCTGCCAATGATCTTTAACCTCCCCATATGACGTGTTTGGTGTTAAATAGCGCTGCAAAAACATGAAGTCCACAGACTGAACAAAGGTAAAACTAAGAAGGTTGATGAAAACATAAATGATAATTATGTCCATTTTGGGTTTAGTGCATGCAATGAGATCAGGTGCAAAAAGTGAGGTGGTGATTTATAGCTCTAATCAATCTCACAGGGCCACTGAGGACAAGCGCGATGCTTATCTCCCTAAAACTGGAGCTCTACTTACAGCGATGTGCAGGGCACTCACTCATTAGAGAGTGACGGCAGCTCACCTCTCGGTAGCCGAGCCCCGCGCACCACCTCCCATCTGCTCCACCACATTATACCACCATCCATCTAAAGTCACACACTATTTTGCTGGGTTTATTTTAACAGCCGGCTCCCTCAGAGACTCAAGCCTCATTAAGTGCAGGTCTGGTTACATATGGCCATTCGCTCCCCTCCTCTCACTCCAGGTGAAATACGTTACATCTAGATTACACACTTCACATAATAACATTTTATGTAGTTATCGTTTAACGGCTTATGGTGACTTATAATAACCAGAAGCCACGCTGATGGACTCGACAGCCACCATATGAGGTACAACTTTTTTGGTTTTACACTCAATGTGCATCAGATTTTCTAACTTTGTTTAGATGTAGTCCGTCTACATAACATGGGTGGGCTATCAATCTGAAGGTTTTGGGTTCAAATCCCAGGTCCAATGAAGTTACCAATGTGGGTCCTTGAGCAAGACCCTTAGCCCTCATTGCTCCACGGTTGCTGTAGCTCCTGCGCTCTGACCCCAACCAAGTTGGGACATATTTAAGTCGCTTTGAATAAGTGTCTGCTAAATGTAAATGTATATCGGTCTCCATTACTTTGAAATGCTGTTTTCAAAAACATCACTCATGTGTCCAATCTACTCATACCTGCATCATGTAGATGTCATTGTGGTACTGACGATCATCCACCACCCAAATATTTCCAGTTTTGTGGGGGTGCTGATTAGTGGGTATCAAGAGAATGGATTGGACACTGTTTTTAAAAAGTCCCACATCAATGCTGTCTGACCTACTCATGGCATTGGAGTAACAGTATCGCTGACAGTCATCCACCACCCAGATAGTTTCAGCTCTGTAAGGGTCTTTATCGTTAGGAAACCAGGGTAAGTGGAGCCGGGTAGGTGGTCTGGAACAAGGAGGAGCCGGGGTGGTGGTCTTGGAAGTGGACTGCGCAAAGACGGGCGGTTTGTTCGTAAACGGTTAGCACCCAAATTGTTTCAGCTCTGTGAGGGTCTTTATCATTAGGAAACCAGGGTAAGTGGAGCCGGGGTGGTGGTCTTGGAAGTGGACTGCACAAAGACGGGCAGTTTGTTGGTAGATGGGTAGCACCCAGCTCTGTGAGGGTCTTTATCGTTAGGGACCAGAGTAAATGTAGTGAAACAGATGGACTGCGTTTTGTAATTGTAGAACTACAAAGTCCATTTCCAGCTGTTGGATGAATGAAACTGAAACTCCGGTCATTTTAGTGTGGGGAGAGGTTTCATGGCTAAATTGGAGCAGCCTGGTGGCCAATCTTCATTAATGGCACATTGCACCAGTAAAAGCAGAGCGTGAAGGTTCAGTGAGCAGGGTAAGAGCACAGTTTTGCTCCAAACCAGAGTTCAAGAGATTGAAAGTGAAGTTGAACATCTCCCATGACCTGTACACTCACCAGATCTAAATATTGTTCAGCCACTTTGGGGGGTTTTGGAGGAGCAAGTCAGGAACCGTTCTCCTCCACCAGCATCACTTAGTGACCTGACCACCATCCTGTGAGAAGAAGGGCTTCAAATCCCTCTGACCACTGTGCAGGACTTGTAGAGGTCATTCCCAAGACCAATTGGCGCTGTATTGGCCCCAAAAGGAGGCTCTACACCATACTAATCAATTATTGTGGTCTAAAACCAGGTGTTTCAGTTTCACTGTCCAACCCCTGTAGATGGTATATGGTAAGTGGATCTGACGTATGTGCATTTTCATTACATTTGCATTTGGTTATTTAGCAGATGCTTGAAGTACCACACTGAACAGTTGGGGTCAGAACACAGGGTCACTTACAGAATCCCTGGAGCGATGAGGATTAAGGGTCTTGCTCAAGGACCCACATTGGACCTGGGATTTATACCCACAACCCTTAGATTGCTTACACCCAAACCACTGAACTACCACACCCTATACATATAATCTATGGTTTATTAATGTACATTTAAAATGCACCCACGCAGCCCCTAACCTCGGTTCTCCTCCCTACTGTTTTATGGCTTGAAACAAATCTGAGAAGATGCAACGGGAGCCTGTAATGAAAACCCTCCACATAAACTCCTCAGCCATACACAATCAAGAGAAGGACAGATTTAGAGAACATTTCAAACTCTCTCGGTCCAACTACTGATTTCATATAATCAACTACAAAAGACTATGGCTTTTCAATGAAAGACATGTTTGAATGTGTGGCTCGTGGCGTTGTTACGACCCGGCCCCGCCGCTTTCTGGTGTTTATAAGTCATATTAAAGGGTGCAGAAGGAAAACGAGGGCAAAACAAGCTGCCTGTGATTCAGTCCAGAGCTGTAACATGTCCTTAACCACCACCAGATGTGTAATGAGTTTAATACTCAGCTGAAGTTGGAAAGCTTGAAACGGGAACGTTTTCCATCCCTCATGATCGAGCCTGTTCTCCGTCGGGGCTCCATCGCGACTCGCTGGACAGTGTTGGCTAATGCTAGCTCGGAGTTATCCCATTATCTTTGGCTGCTACCGCCTGTGGAACGGCCTTTCCCTGTGATTCCCCAACATGTTGAAGTCTTGAGAGTGACTGTGCAGACTAAACAAACTTGCAGGAAAGTAAATACAATTGTTTTCGGATTGATAAGAAGATACTTGGGCGTCTTTGATCATCCACACGTCTGGGTTTAAATAAAACTATGGCGTCAGAAACGGTCCAAAAGTTTTGAGAACTCAAAAACAGAATTCGTAAGCAATTTTCTTCACATTTTTTTGCTCACGATTCTCATTTTTTTGCTTGCGTTTCTTATTTTTTCGCTCGCGCTTCTATTTTTTTGCTCGCGCTTCTCTCTATCGCCCCCTTGCGTCTAAAAATTTATCACGTTCGATTTTTGTATTCAGGACCCGTTTTAACGAGTGGGCGTGATCTAGACAGTAATTGGCTGCTCGAGAAAAGTCCAGCCCACCCAGCCGTGCTACACATCCGGCGACATCAGCGAAT
>JAOUQT010045224.1:0-10977 GCA_025769995.1 Xyliphius kryptos
ATTTCCAATCCAAAAAATAATTTTTTAACATCTCCCCTCTCTGTTTTATAAGCGCATTTATGCCTTTCCCTAAATTAGCTTTTTTTAAGCAATTTCAGTGATTTTACTTTTTTAATGAATTCCTTCTTCAACTTGATCATCTTTCTGTTTTTTTTTCTTTTCTTTGAAGGGCTGCTTGTTTGGTAAATAGTGTTTGTCAGGCATGTATTATTGTGAACAAACCACCGGAAAGAAGTGTAATTAGGCACAACACACAAGTGGAGTGCCTTTACATGTTACATCCAATCTTTTTCATCATGTGAAACACTAAAGCAATTGTAATAAAAAATGCTGATTTGACCCTACCTCATAACATCTGTAAACGACCAACACTCCATTCATAAAGCATGATTGCCTTTTTCAGCTCCTGTACAACTCAAAGTAAACATTTGTTTATAATTAATAGCAGTTTCTTTTGGAGGCAGAAGTGTTAAAAGACACAGTCATATTTTCAGGCGGTGACAAAATTTCTTAATTATATTATTTTTATTTAAAATTAACCAAAACAGCCTTACTGACTTAATTCTAACCATATTAAACCCTAACCTTAAAACATAGTGGAATGAATTACATACCTGAATGGGAACGATATATTTATTAACAAAATCTATGTGTGTGAACAGATTTTGGTTCACACAATGTGATATATCTAAACTTCACACATTCTGTTAAGCTTCTGTTTCTGTTTATAAATTGGATCATGTCCAGCGTGCATCAGCATTCTGTTCGATCAATGTGCATTGATGAAGTTAAGTAGGTGCTTAATCATTTTTAATTAGTGATAAGCAGACTTCTTGTCCATTCTGACAGGAGGGCCAGTGTCTAGCCTCATTTGGGTCAAGTTTTCTATTCCAACAACTTAATTGTGATTCATGCTATCTGCTGAAAATTGTCAATTTACCTGGGATGATCAGTTCTGTTGTGAAAGCATTTCTGGACATAGCAGATGCATTCAGTAAATCTAAAGGGCAAAACATGGCACACCATGACTTATTTAAAGAAACAGGGATTTATCAAAGTCCGAGAGTTACAGTAAATGCTTGTGGAAAGTGCATCATGGAACAAAATTATATTTTTGAGGACCTCAGAAGAAGAGTTCTCAAAAGCTCTCAAAAATGTTTTAAATAAAGCTTTGACAGTCTACAGTCAAACTGATTTTGTACAGAGGATATTCAAGAGCATTACTACTTTCCCCAGGTGAGATTGACCCATAAAGATCACACCAAATGCAAAATTTACAAGATGTGTTTAATTAAAGATACCAAAATTCAACATTTTCTTTGCTACAGTGCTTAGACTCTGGTCAGCAGGCACTGGACGAGGGCAGCCTGAATCATTGGTGGGCTTTGGAGCAGAGCAGCCTGCATTGTTGGAGATCCCTGGAACAGGGCAGCCCACATTGTCAGTGACCTTTGGAGCAGAGAAGCCTACATTGTTGGTATTCTCTGGAACATGGCAGCCCACATTGTTGGTGGGCTCTAGAGCAGGACAGCCGCCCCTTGCATCATTTTCAAACCTTTAAGGTAGGAGCAGAAGATAAACATCTTTAGGCTGTAAAGGGCTGTAAAGCTCAGACTTTGCTTGATCCCTGTTCTTTGAACAAGTCATTATGTATTGGTTCATCCTCAAACTGTTGGCAAAGGAAAGAAAAAAACACCCTTCAGGTTGTCCTTGACTCTTGGGTTCTCATCAAACTCTGGGTTTATACTCTGGTCCAATAGGGTTGTAGTATATCACGATGTATAGCCCTTATATTTTGTTTGCACTGAGAGACCAGCAGATTGTAATGGGGTGGTAAGGACATTCTTAAAACAGAGGAGAAAACTGGGGCCACTGTGATGTAAGAGAGGAAAGCAAGTATCTCTGTATAGCACAGGGTGAAACGAAAAAGGCCAGTGAGTTAAGCAGGTGGGGTGATGACAGCGATGGAGCCAGATGGCAGAACAAAGACATGAGTGTTGGACAGGAGGAGGGATATGAGCGGCTGAACAAGGTGGTTGAATGACGCCCTTAGCGGAGTAAAAATACTGGACAACATCTCTAGAGAAGTGCAGAGGCTGAGGGATGTACCAGAGCAACCTTAGCAAAAGGAGCAGGACAACCTAAATCCAGGAAGCACACAGGGATAGAAGGTAAGGTTAGCTGGATCTACCTGAACCAGTGTACTGGTTTTTACTGTTGATTTGATTAAATTATATTAAATAAATTACATTTCGTTAAATTGCCTTGTTTGTGGTTATTTCGTTAAGGCCTTCTTTGGCTATGAACCCCACTGAGCTTTAACATGTTTAACTCAAATGACCTTTGCATATATCACAGTAGTCTAGTGCCTCAAGGATGCATTTTAATTTGTAAAATTGATTACAGTAGATAAGCATTATTTTTCAGAAGTTTTCATTGGTAAAGCCCCTATATTTATGATGTTCTTACTGCAATTAACACACTATTTCTAAACAGAACTAATTCTAACAAAAGTTAAAAGTGATTTTAAGTCACGATTAAACTAATAAATGGATCTTGAGAGTCGTCCTTTATGAATATGAAAATAAGTAAATTTATCACAACACAATTTTATTTTTAATTAATGTTGTTGATATATTTACACATGCAAATCAAAATACATATTATTTGTGTTTATCTGTTTATTTTATGATAATTTGGGCAATTAAGCTTTTTATCAGGATAAATTATGTTAAACATTCATTATCTCAAGTGACTTAAACCTATTGCACCATGATGAGCATTGAAAGACTTGTGAATTAACCGAGCTGCTAACAGGATTTGGGCAATGCCATTCAGAGGTGTGAAATGGTCCAGCACTGCACTGCAGCAATAACCCACTCCATTAAACATTATGATATCTGCTTCTTTTCCCAGCACAAGATGATCTACAGCTTAGACCTGGTACATATTTCTTATCCTTTCTCCTCTCAGTAACATTATTACCTCTATATGCTAAACTCATCCGTTCATGGACCATAAATGACATATTTTCAATTATGCTGCATCAGTTATAACAATGACATCACTTGTACCTATTTTAACCTTGAAGACAGTGCACAGGTTTATGATTGTTATGTGGTTTAAAAAACATAAAGATGCCGTAATGAAGTCAGTCAAAATATTCAAAAATGTAGTCAAAAAATTGCTGACAACATTCTTAAAAAAAAAATTTTATATGGTTAATTTAAAAATAATTATTTACATTAGTTTATTTTGATTGAAAACATGCACGTTTAATAGGATTTAGATTCATCACTGAAATTGCGCCCACGTGTGAAAGTGCCAATTTTAATATTAAAAACTGGCACCAAACCTGTAAGTAGACATTTCTAAACAGAAAGCAGATTGGAAAAAAAACAGGTAAATGAAGGTAACGAAAATAAATTAGTATCTAACTCTTAAGAGGAATAATAAATGAGGCTATAAGTAACTGACAAAACACACAAAACAAATTGCACACAGGTGAGGTAGTGGGCCAGGGTCAGAATCGAGAGTAGAGCCTGACAAGGAAAAACTGCAAGAATTTAAGGAAATATTTCAATCTAAATCATAATCAGTTCTAACGTCATACTTTTTTCTTTTTTATCAGTGTTCCAGTGACACCGTGTGTTAAAGAAATATGTTTTTAGATTGATAAGTTAATACCTTGCAAAATCAGACAACTTGGCATTATCAAATAATATGTAAAAGATAAACAAAAAGCAATATTAATATGTAATATTGGTACTGCACTTTCCACAAACTGAAAAAGTAAATTAAATAATAATCTGTATTTTTACTAAATTGATAATCCAACACTTCAGTACAAAATAAGGCAGAATTTTTATGAAAACATTTTAAAATCTAAGAGGATGTTTTTGTGTTTTTAAGTGCTGCCTAAAGTGGACATGCAGCGCCAGTTCCAATCTCTGCAAAAGAACTGCTGCTTTAATTGCAATCCTTTCCAAATTCAGTTATCAGAGCAAAGCAGCAGGAAGATTTGGACAGGGCAAAGGCGAAAGACAATAAAGCAAATGGTGCCTTCCCGTGGTCCCTTCCAGGCCAAACCCAGGCACACATGTACTAAATACAAAGGATGCTTGATTTTTAATCCACCCTTTATCGCCAGGCTATGACTAAATTAATGCACCCCGCAGTAGATATACCACATTTAAGTGGAAGTGACAGTGACATATTCAGATTAAAGCGCCAGTCAGACAGCCAGAGAAAGCTGCCTTTTTACTCAGTGATCTAAAAGTGAAAGAGCATCTGTCTCTGTCGCAGGAATTACAAGTGAGAGAAATTCATTATATAGAGTTAGCAAATAATAATCAGTGCTGCAGACATATGCATGTTGTGTCATGCCATCCACTCTTGTAAGCTTTTGTCCTGATTCATAAGATGCAAATTTGTGCATAAGTGCAAATTTGACACCCATTGTAAATCAGAAGTTGCAAGCATGACTGTCAATATAGTATTAGAAATAAAGTGCATACCATTAAAGTGTTATTTTATTATATTTTGCAAGCTGCAAATCTTACCTATATATAACGTGTCCTAGAATAATTCAGGCAGATGGTCAGCAGGATGCTGCACACTCACTCTCTGAATCTTTATCATGCACTTTTATTTTGACATATCGGTTTAGTTATTTATTTTTTTATTCATCTTTTTCACCCAATATAATTAATTCCTGAATTTGAATTGTTTCAGCTGGTTACATTGAATAATCAAAATCCCACCTAAATCCTTAACTAATTTGACCTAAAATTATCCCCGTTTGTGCCAGAAATAAACCCAGACTATTAGATCTATGTCCTTTAACTTCAGTGTTATGGAGTACAAACTTCAATGATCAGATGATAATATGGTAATTTCATTTTAAAGATTTTTAAAATGTGAAGATTATTGAGTTAAAGGCTTACACTTAATAATTTATGTTGTATGTGTATCCCTATCTAGTGTAACTTTTGTGTTTTTCAAGCTCATCTCAATATCTTAACTCCATGTTTTTGGATTGTGGGACTAAGTTGGAGAACCCAGAGAAAACCCATGTGTACATTGGGAAAAACTTTACCTAGATCAAATTATGAACCTTGGATCTCCACCTCTGAAAAGCGTACATGCTAACCTCTTACATTTCAATTGTCATATTTTTTTGCATATGCTTTTGGTCCTTTAGCAGATGCTTTTATCCAAAGTGACTTACAACTCACTTAATAGTTGGAGTTAGAACACAGGGTTACAATAAGAATCCCTGGAGTAATGAGGGTTAAGGCCTTGCTCAATGACCCACTTTGGTAGCATCAGCAAATTTAGGATTTTAATCCAAAACCCTCAGATTGCTAAACACCCTAACAACTGAGATACCACTCCCTTTTACTATATTTTGTCAATTATTTTATTTAATATTTATGTTACATACCCCTATTGGCTACCCTTACAATTAAGAACAAACATGAAAGCATTTCAAAAGATGTTTTTTAATAATTTAATAATAGTAATATTTAGTAATTTTAAGGACAAAATAATGATGGGATTTTCAAAAATTTTAAATGTCAACAGGTGATTGTATTCATGATTTGTTAAAGTCTTCCATAAACACAGATGGCAAAGAAATGTGTGAGAAAATTATTTATACATAATGTACACTTATAAAAGAATGGAAGGAATTTGCATAGTTCTTCATCTACAATGCAGGTCATTAAGCCATCAAGGAATCAAAAATAATTTTAGTGCTTCATGGCCAGCTGAATGACTATAATGTTTGATCCCATTGCTGATGACTAAATGACTCCTTTCTGCCCTATTAATGTGATTCTTAATCAGATGTGTCATCTGTTGACCATGTCACTTGAAATCTATGAAGCTCATGTGGCTGATCTTTTGTTCAGTAAAATAACAGTTTTTGACCTTTATGCTGCTATGCTTTTTTTTACATTAAAAACAAAAACAGGCCACTGCTTAAATCAGTGTGATCTTTTTAGCAATTCAACTGGACAGAACATTTGAATTTAAAAGTAAGACAAAAATAGCCTAATGAATGGATGAACTTCTACACATTGACAATAGGCAACAACTGGTACAGTGATATCTAGAACAAAAAGAATGTATTTGTCATTTACAGGTGCTGGTTATGAAATTAAAATATCTTGAAAAGCTTTATTTATTTCAGTAATTCCATTTAAAAAGTGAAACTTGTATATTATATTGATTCATTACACAGAGACTGATATATTTCAAATGTTTATTTGTTTCATTTTTGATGTTTGTAACTGGCAACTAATAAAATTGAGTATCTCAGAAAATTTAAACATTGTGAAAAGGTTCAATATTGACGACATCTGGTGCCACACTCTAATCAGCTTTTTAACTAAAAACACCTGCAAAGGCCATTAGATGGTCTCTTAGTCTAGTAGTGTAGGCTACACAAACATGGGGAAGACTGCTGACTTGACAGTTGTCTAAAAGAGAAATCTTTGACACCTTGCACAAAAAGGGCAAGAAACAAAAAGTCATTGCTAAAGATGTTCTTTCATAGAGCTCTGTGCCCAAGCACATTTATAGAGAAGCGAAGGGACGGAAAAGATTTGACAAAAAAGTGTACAAGCAATAGGGATAATTAAGCTTATTCTAAAATGTGTGGAAGATTCACAAAGGGTGAACTGCAACTTGAGTCAAGAACCACTATGCAAATACGTATGCAAGACATGGGTTTCAGCTGTTGCATTCCTTCTGTAAAACCACAATTGAACACAGAATTGTCTCGTCTGTGCTAAAGACAAAAGGGACTGGACTGCTGCTAAATGGTCCAAAGTCATGTTCTCTGATGTAATTTTTGTTTGGAAATCAAGGTCTAAGAGTCTGGAGAAACATAGGAGACACACAAAATTCACATTGATTAAGGTCCAGTGTAAAGTTTCCACAGTTAGTGATGGTTCGGGGTGCCATGTCATCTGCTGATGTTGGTCCATTGTGTTTTTTAGGTACAAGGCCAACACAATCACCAGGAAGTTTTAGATCACTTTATGCTTCTTGCTGCTGAGCAACTTTATGGAGATGCATATTTCATTTTTCAACAGGACTTGGCACCTGCACACACTGCCAAAGCTACCAGTACCTGGTTTAAGTACCATGGTATCCCTGTTCCTTAATTGGCCAGAATACTCACCTGACCTAAACCCCAAAGAAAATCTATGGGGTACTGTGAAGATAAAGATGAGATACGCCAGACCCAACAATTCAGAGGAGCTGAAGCAGCACCTCTGAGCAGTGCCACAGACTGATCGACTCCATGCTGCACTGCATTGCTGCAGTAATCTGGGCCAAAAAAGCCCCAACTGTCTATTAAGTGCTGTACATGCTCATAATTTTCAGTTAGCCAACATTTCTAAAAATCATTTATTTGCAATGGTCTTAAGTAGTATTCTAATTTTCTTAGATTAACATTTACATTTAGTCATTTAGCAGACGCTTTTATCCAAAGCGACTCACAAATATATATAATATAAATATATATAAATATCCTAACTTGGTTGTGGTCAGAACACAAGGTACATACAGCTACCTTGGAGCAATGAGGGTTAAGGGTTTTGCTCGAGATCCCACAGTGGTAACATCAGTGGACCTGGGATTTGAACCCCAACCTCCAGATTGACAGACCAACCACTCCACTTCTTAAATACTGGATTTGGGATTTTCATTCTTTGTCAGGTATAATCATCAAACAACATTTGAAATATATCAGTTTTAGCGTAATGAATGAATATGATATACAAGTCTCACTTTGTAAATTGAACTACTGAAATAAATGAACTTATTTTTTATTATATTCTAATTTTATGACCAGCACTTGTGTTGATCAAACATCACATATCTATGAGCAACAAAAGTAAACCATTAGGATTAGCAGATAATTTAAATTATTGAATTAGAGTCACTAGTTTTTAATCAGTGGAATGCCAGGTATAAGTTGATGCCCATGTTATTGGAGATGTATTATGGCACAAATACAGAAGATTCCAAAGGACTTGTTGAAGAGTTGTTGATCACCACGCTGGAAAAGATTACCTTTCAATCTGTATAGAATTTGGACTCTAGCAGATTGTACGAATTGAAAAAAAAAAAGATTCTTACTTAACCCTGGAATGATTGACCAACAAGGATTACATTTAGAGCAAGGCATATAATAGTCTGTAAGGTCACAAACAAAGCCAAGGTCTATTCTAAGCAACTAAAGGTCTCTCACAATGGATATTGTTATTGTTTATGACTTAACCATTAGGAGATGCTGTGCAACAATGGTGTTCATAGTAGATTTGAAACACAGCTCTCCAAGACGACCTTTGCAACAGTTTGCTAAAAATTACATAGACATGCCAAAAGGTTGTTTAAATAAAGCTTTGTGAATAGAAAACACCAAAAATAGGTCTAAAAAAATATTTGTGGTTTAAATAAAAAAAATAAAAAAAATCATTTTCATTTGGAAATAAAAAACAAAGCATTTTATCCTAAATAGCTCTTCCTGTCTGCATGATACAGTGGTGGTATCAAGATTTGGGTCTGTTTTGTGGCATCGGGTCCAGAAAGGCTTGCCAATAATAATATAACAATACATTCTAAAACATACTAGCAAATTCTGAAAGAAAATGTCAGGACGTCTCTGAGCTACATCTGAAACAAATGTGGTGCATGTACAATGACAATGGGCATAAGCGTGCAATTTATCTACCAAATTATTTCTAAAATATAAAGTTAAAAAAACGTAACTTTATAAACCTTATTGATTTCAAAAGAACTAAATCAGGTAATGTAAGGAACATAAAAGTTATTTTTAGTAATTAATGAGCTAAAACTACAAGACAATGTGCTGGACTAATCAACAATGTTAGGACATGTTTAGTTAAAATTTTTGCTGCACTCGGTGGTCACATTACATGTTAAAATCTTTATGGCTTGTACAATTGCCACTCACTAGTATGTATTATTGAATTATATTTAAAAAGATTTCATTTATTCAAGTCACAAAATGCCATTGCCTCTGCCAAACTGATATGGATTGCGTTCAAATATTCCATCAGAACAATTGTTGAAAACTTATGAACAGATCAACACAAAATTGGTTTAATAAATAAAACATCATGCTCTTGACATGGTCTTTTTAGTCACTCGATTTAACCTCTATTAAAGGCCTCTAGTGTGACATAAATGACAGAATCCACGAGAGCTGATTTAGAACATTTAACAGTCTAGAGAAACGTTGTAAAGAGGAACTGTTTTCATTAAATTACCTTGTCTGTTTTCTTCAGACTTTTAAGATGTTATATGTGAAGAAAAAATGCTGTTACATTAACAAAGGGAGGATTCATGAACAGAAAAATGTAGGGGTGGTACTAGCACAACCACTTGCATCGCCTCCTTTATTTATGACATGATGACGGCGTTGTGGTCAGCTGCCATTACGACTTCTTTACAAGCTTTTTACTTTGGTTCATGTATTTTTCTTATTTATTCTAGTTTTTGACTCTTTTTCTTTTTCAACACGGCACACATTAGTTATGATAGAGACATACTTGTTTTTGTTAATCTACAATCCACTCACATTGCAACATTTTTAATTCCTGATCTGAGCTGGCTGAGGGAGAACCTAAACGAGAACAAAGTGCCAGGGCACACCGTGGGCACAGGGCACACTCCCTTACCTAGTGTCATGTTAGCCAATGACGACCTTCGGGAGAGAGTAAATTTCCAGAGAGACATTCAAGACTGTAACCTTCTCCTCTTCACTGAAACATGACTTAACCCAGCGGTACTAGACCACACCATCCAGCCATCTTTGAACTTCACAGTCTACCTCAAAGACAGACCAGTGGAGGCGGGAAAGTTGAATGGTGGTTGACTTGTATTTTTGTAAACAATCGTTGGTGCGACAATGTCGGTGTTGTTATACTGACACGCTCATGTTCACTAAACCTGGAACTTCTCGCACTTAACTTCGTCCCTTCAATCTTTCTCAGGAATTTACCTCCGTCATAGTCACCACAGTCTACATTCCATCCCAGGCCAACCAGGGACACTGTGCTGTGTGAGCTTTATGACGTGCTCACACAGTTCCAATCCTTAACCTTGGGACACTGCGGATATTGTCATTGGCCATTTTAACAGCACCAACACCAGACGTGCAGCACTGGAGTTTTATCAACGTATCAGTTGCCCAACCAAATGCAACCTGATACTGGATCATTGTTACACCATGCTTAAGGGCAGTTACAGGGTTCAGTCTCATTCACCGTTTGGAAAGTCTAACCCTGGCCATCTTTCTGATGCCAAAATATAAATAAAGTCTGAAACAGGAAGTCATGTCACAGAGGGAGGTGCTGCACTAAACTGACCAATCAGAAAAAAAGTGCTCTGGATGACGCGGACTGGGTCAGAATTATGTCAGCATGCTCTTCGTAGACTATAGTTCAGGATTCAACACCATTATTCCTTCCACACTCACCACCAACCTGGAAAATCTGGTACATCCATCCCTGTGTCACTGGATCTCCAGTTTCCTGAAAGACAGACAGCAAGCGGTGCAGCTCACCCTCTCTCTCTCTCAGCATTGGTGCTCCTCAAGGTTAAAGTTTATGTAATTTATTTATTTACCACCTTTTACAACACTCTGTTGTCACAAAGCAGTTTTACATAGTTCTAAGCCTGAACAAGCAACAGTCAAAGCAACAGTGGCAAGAAAAAACTTGCTGTTATATTAGCTTTAGGAAGACACCTATGGAGCTAAAAGTTGCTCTGTGCACACACAGCGAGGAGATAAAAGGAGAAAGGAGCTGTTCTCGGATCAGCTCCCCCAAACTGCGTTCAACCACATGATATTTTTTCTCTCTAACACACACACACACACACACACACACACACACACACACACACACACACACACACACACACACACACACA
>JAOUQT010045235.1:0-10977 GCA_025769995.1 Xyliphius kryptos
CATAAAACATCTATAAAAAACATATACTATAAAAAGATTTCTAAACTATTTTAAAAAGTTTAGAAATCTAAGCCAGTCTGGTTTAGTATATTTCTTACATGTCTATCTGTGCTAGGGAGTTGGCAGTGGTCGGGCGAAACGCTACTCCTCACAGAGACAGAGGCCAGTGCCTGAAACAGCACCAATGCACATTGGACTGATGGAGGGCCACTATTACGAACCAGGTGACTAAAAGGCTGTGTTTTTTTGAAACCCAGAAAATTAGCACATCTCCTATAGCATGCTTACAGAAGTTTACAATGAATCCTTACACTATTATCTACTTTTTTTCTTCACAGTGCCATTCCAGGGACCAATCTACACACACGGTGAAAATCCTGCAGCCATGCCACCACAGGGACTACTTGTACAACCAGAGATGCACCTGACCCACCCCACACATCCTGGTGAGCAAACACATTTGAGTAGGTTTGGGTATCATCACACGCACTGGTCTAACTAATTTATTGCTCACAAATTGCAGATCTTACCCAATTGTGGCACTGATTAATTTAATGGGAGTTGTAGTAACCAGCCCTATTTGGGTGGGTTGTTTTCTTTTCCCTCATTGCTTAATGGCACTAAAATTTCACACGTTATTTTATTAATTTATTTATTGATGTTTTGAGCAAATGTCATGTGGGATTTATGTATCAATCGGGAAAAACTTACTGAGAATTTAATAGAGCAAGTTGCTTATGAATGACCTTGCTTATTTGTAGTGGAAATTAACTCTATGTATTAACCAGTACTGTGATGAGTCTTACTGGCTATCTTTTTTTCCCTTCATCACAGGATTGCACCCACACCAATCAGGTGGCCCTTTGCCAAACCCCGCTCTTTACGCTGCCCCACCCGTTTCCATGTCACCAGGTCAGCCACCTCCACAGCAGTTGCTACCTCCACCCTTCTACCCTCCACCTGGGGTCATGACATTCAGCAACACCAACTTCCCCTACCCTGCTGGGACGACGCTACCTCACATGTACCCCAACCCGCAGGTAATATTTTACTTCCACCAGCAGAAACCAAATTTTTACACGTCCCACAGCACCAGATGAAATGTTTGTGACTTATTTGAGTAAATGTGCGTTCTGTGTGGGGGCAGTAAGGTTTGTTCATATTTGCCCACCAGTTTTGATGATAATAATGTTTAAAGTAAGTGTATATATTAAAAGTAATAGTTACTCCAGTTTATGATAAACAACACCTTGTTTGCATCTCCTTTGCACATGCGACACTGCAAATCAATTGGACTACAGTCCTTTGTATAATTCTGCTGATTTTTCTGACGGAGCCCACGTTTGAAAAGAAACCCTGATATGCTGAAACATTCCCAGATGGAGAGTAGGCGTCCTAATGATTCTCTCACATGGCTGTCTTAAAACCAAATGAAAACCAACATCTGAGAATGATGAAGGCGGCGAAGGAAAAAATGTTATAACTGAAAAGACAACACCTGTATTTCATTCCACAGGGTCCTAGAGCAGCAACTGCAGTGCCATTATCTCTTCTACACGCTGGTCACATTATATTTACTTGGGAGACTAAGTAAAATGCTAAATAAAAGGGAATAAATCATTTAAATGATAACCAATTAAAAACTGTCACCATCATTTATGTTCTTGTTACACAATCCCCTTGAATGATTATTAAACTGTACTGTTCTTGGATATTTGTGAAAGAGCAACCCTGCAAAATGTTAATACCTAATTCTTCTGACTTCATCCTTAGTTTATTTTTTTAGAACAGTATCAGTCTGAGATTGTTGGGTTTGCTGATAACTGAGCTGACTGATTTTGCCTTTGTTGGTTTTCTAGTGATGCTAGATGGAACTTTTTTTTTTTGCTTTTTGCAGGCTCAGTCACAAGTGTATGGGGGAGTTACATATTTTGACACAGTGCAGCAGCAAGCTCAACCCAAACCCTCGCCTCCACGACGCACCTCGCAGCCGGTCACAGTCAAGCCTCCACCACCAGAGGTGAGTGTACTCCAATGCCTGTAACTTGTGCATTTAATTAAATTCGGCTAAACTAGAATTTGATATAAACAAACCGTTGCCAATACCTCTGCCAATACAATATAGAAAGGTCACTCGTTTTTGTGCGTCAGTAAGTTTTTTTCAGAAAACAGACAAATTGAGCAAGAATGAAATCCTAGGTGTGAACTTTAATGACTAGTTCTAAATCAGAGATTCCACAGGTGTTGTAAAGCGGTTTATGGATTTGGTAGAGTGCATGTAGTGTAGAAATATTTGAAAATGTAAAAGAAAGCGGAGGACTGTACGTCATGAAGTTTCATTTATATTACATTATTACAGCATGACTTTAAAGCCACACTATAATTCCTGCTTTAAGAGCCCTCTTTCATCGTTCCCTGTGCAACTTGTAAGGTGACAGGAAAAGAGACCAGGTTTTCAAACAGAGTTTGTATAAGTATACTAAATATACACCATTTTAGTGAGTGAACTCGTAATCCCTTAAGCACACGAAACACATTTTCTTACCAGAAGTTGCAATAATATCACAAGTGTTAATTTTGTTTCAGCTCTGCTATTTACATGATTTCCAGCTGTGTAGAAACAAAAAGGAAAAATAACATTAGAGTGGTCCTTCTCTCTGGCTGATTAATCCCTCAGAACTTAATCCCTTTGAATATTGCAAAACTGTAGTCACAGTTTAATAGAGAAGCTCTAGAATTCTTAATAAAATTGTTTAGTGCACCCAGAAACAATTCCAATGGAATTGGCAATTGTATATTTCAGCATATCTACCTATTAATTACTGCAATCATAGAAATGTTTCAAAAAAAAAAAAAAAAAAAAGGCTTTCTCTCTGTTTCTGCGTTTGCGGAACGAGTCAAATGACACACCTAGTTTTACTCTTAACTATGTGAAAGTATTTGTACCTTTTTTTAGTTTATAGAATCTGTCTGTTCTGTTCTTTTCCTACTTTAGGACCAGAGCAGAAAACCTAGTGAGGAGGTGCGCTCCTAGCTGGGAGAAGCAGAGGCTGCATCGCTGCCTTCAAGGACCAGCACAACTTGTGGATAAACCGTTTGTGTGTGTGGTTTTTTTTTTTTTTTTTTTTTTTTTTTTTTCCCCTCTCCAAATGTCATTTTTTTCCCTAAACGTTGATTCATTTGATTTTATGGCACCGTTATGCAAAGTCCTGTTTGTGGCATTCATTCGGATGTGCACGTTGCTATTTTTATTGCCCTCTGCTGCTCCACTATCTATCATAAAGGCATTTTTTTTTTAAAAAGTATAATGTGAGCGTTTTTCCTTATTATGCCGTCACTGAATGCTCTGCTGCTGCGTCTTTTTTTTTGCTGTACTAAGTTCCCACCTAGAAAAATACAAGAGAATAAAGTGTACAGTTTTTCACATTTCATTTAGCGCAGCATGTTAAAGGAACTACATGTAAGATTTTAAACAACCGGTTCAGGCCAGTTTTCTGGGAAAAATTTGCAGTTATACCCATTTTAAATGAAGGCTTGAAAATGCATGGTCATTTTTCCCTGTTACTGTAAAATACCACTTCAGTTAAATTAGAGCTCTGAGTGTCTGTTCAGAAGCTCTTAGTTTGGCCCTAGTAGCACGATTCTGCTTGTTTAATTGATGTCTTTCAGTATTTAAGTTTTAGTATGGAAATCTTGCATGTAGCACCTTTTGGCATTCACATTCAGGATTACAGGGAGTTAGTTTTGTCCCAGCTGTCTATGCATTCACTTTAGGTTTTTGTTTGCTTTTGTTTGTCTTAGTAAAGATATCAACGCAATATATTTCCGTTATCGGGCAGCGATAGTGGTGCGTCCTGAATGCTTGTTGAGGGCTGTGTGTAAACTCAATAGACCAAACAATTTTGTGTATTTGCCTGCGAAGTGCATACAGAGCCATGCAGATGTCATTTTTGAAGGATGTAGAAATCTGTTTTGAAAGCATGGATTTGTGATGCCGTACCTATAAAAGCTGAAAAAATGCAGATAAAATGTGTCAAACGGTTTTAAGGATTATGTTTCAGGTTGTTTTTTTTTTTTTTTTTTTTTTTTTTTTTTTTTTTTTTTTTTTTTAATAAATCAAAATCTCTGTTTTCATGCCCTTGTTACATTGTGGGTTGTTTAGGTCCTGCAAATGTTCCCTATGGTGCTAAATGGAGAAGTCCTTCTTCAGCATCCATGGTGCACTGCTGAACTCTTTCAGAATTTTTTTGACATTGTACTGTGCTGAATTCAATATTGTAAAACAGCACCGTTCACTTCGCCTGTAACGGACATACTTGACAGTGCTACTGCATAGTGATGGCTTGAGTGTGTGTTTGTGTATATAGAATAAATGTAGTTTAATAAGCAGTAAAAATTAAAGCTTGGTTGTCAATAAAATACCATTACATTAAACAGCAGGGATTAGACTTTTAAAAACTTCTTATTTATCAAGAGCTCTCGCTTGCAGTCAATGACCACCTGTGGTTATATTTTGTTGCGCATGTTGATCTATTTGGGACACTATAGGTATGCATGAGCACATAACTTTTCTTTTTAAATAACATTTGAGGATCAGAGGCTCTGAGGCTTTTACCCTTCACGCTATTGGTGCTCGGAATAATTTCTTAGATAAAAAGCTCATTACTCACTTCTAACCGAAGTCTTCTCGTTACTGGTGTTTCGACGTGGCTCGTCAAGATGGTGGTGATTCAATGTTGCATTATTATGCCTTAAAATTGAATTGGTTAATTAACATATCTGTTTTTGATTGATTAGACCCGCCAACACTGTGAAGGCACGTTTGTTTTTTAGGTGTTTAAAAAGTGTTTGTTCTGTGCAGCAGTTTTGTTAAGAGACCTATTAAATAAGACCGTGTATAATTCCTCACCTGTTTGGTTGTTTTTTTGTGAGAGTCTACTGGGTTAAAACCAAGCTAACCGATATGATATTTACTGACATTGTATAGGAGTTAACTCCACCTCAAAAAATGTTATTTGGCCCTCTTAAGTTTGTTGGTTCATATATTTTATGCAAGCTTATTACATGGTGGACATTCACTTCTAAATCTCCTGTTTTTACTCCCATGTTTACTTGCTTTTGCCATTTAGGTGCACTTTGTGGTTTTACAGTTACACACTAGACCATTTGTTACTAGGCATACTTTGGCCCCCTTTCTCTGTTTTCCTATTGTCATTACAACAAAAATGCAGGATGTATTAGGGTGGTAAATGTATTATACACACGTAGAATTGTAATTAGTGTAATTTGTGTGGTATTTATCTTGAGCTATATTAACTTGATTTTTAAATGATTTGTAAAGCCAGAATGTAAAGGTCAGGGAGGGTTTTTTTTTATTTTATTTCATTTTTTTTAATTTATCAAAAACTAATTCCTATTAGCATTTGTACAAAAATACATCTTGTTTTATGAAAACACTATTATGACTTCTTTACCATTGCACCCAACTTTAGGTGTAGTACAGATGTGATAAGAAAAGGCTTTCCTTGTTCTTGGTATTTTGCTGCAAGGTTAATGGCTAATGATGGCATTCTCACCAACTTGGTAAGTAAACCGTTTTTATTTATTTACTATTTAGGTTTTGCTGCAAGCTTTAAAGAGGTGACCATATGGTTGTTGTCACATTGTGTGGTTGCTTGGTTAATACTAAATCATAAACTTGTATTTGTCATGGAAATTAAATAAAAAAGTTTCAATTGTACTTTAGTATAACATTGAAAAAGCTGACAGATCTTAAAACCCTAAAGCTGCAAAAAAGTCTCAACTTTTAATCACGCCTATAAATAAGGATTAAAGTCGCATTATGCTAAATATGTTGTAAATAGCTGACATGGCACAGTATTAGCTTTCTGAATAATGATATTTATTCCATTAGGACTGGTGGATAATTCTTCAGTGCACTGTCTGCAGTAAAAAAAAAAAAAAAGCTTCTCCAGTATAATATAATTTGATTTAACGGTAATCGGCTGCTTGTGGACTCACTGCATTGGATAATGATAAGGCACGTAGATTGTTATAAGGATATCGCACAATGCTTTGTAAACTGATGTCAGTCACTATTGTGAATAGACACATTATTAGAAAAAATCTTATTTAAAAAAATATATTTTTGTTAAAAAAAAACAAACAATTACTAATGTCTAATAAGGTTTTCAACCTAAAGTGATCTTTTCTTTATTTCATTTATTCCACTGTAAAACTTTTGTAAAAATTGTATTCTGTGGCTGTTCAGTTTTAAAAAAAAATGCTATTTCAATTGTATGTGGAACAATGGATAGCACTCTTGTCTTTTGGTATAAAATGTGCATGTACTACTCATGCTTGTAGGTAAATTGGTGGTATAAGTTTTGCTAGGTTTAAATGTCAGTGAATGTGTCTTTGTGCCTGCCATGCAATGGGCTGGTTACCAAGCAATGGTGTTTTCCCAGGTTTTGTCCTATAAGAACTAGAATAAGCTACAGGCTCATGGATCCTGATCTGGGGAAGCAGCAAAAAACTGAATGTGTTTCGTATTGCCACTGCAACTTAATTATGTTGCTGTGCTGCGCTTTCATTTGACAAAAACACTGATTTGCAGTTGATTTAATTAAGTCAGTGAAGTTCTAAACTTTGGAAGTTAAACAGAAGCTCACTATCAGATATTATGTAGTGGAGCGCTGCACCTGTGAGGTCCCTCCCATTAGTGGACGTCCATAAGCATCCAATTGCACAAAGTCCTGCTCGACGGACAGGAATGCAATGTTCGCCACACCTTCTCCCAGCATACATGTATTGGACAGGGTATGTTCCTTCCTTAGTGACCACAATTTGCTTCTTGTGCCGCATTTTTTTTTTATTTTTTTTTATAGATAGATAGATAGATCTGTGCTAGTAAGACTCCCTAAAAGAACACACAGGATGCTGACATAGCCCTGGTGGATTGTGCTCTGAGACCTGACCCTCTAACAGAGTACACTGTTGAAATGACTTCAACTAGCCAGTATGACAGCCCCTGTTTCGAGATGGTCTTCCTCGTGTGCTGCTTGGGGTTGGTCACTCCACCTGTTCAGTTAAACATGGAAGCTCGTACTGGACAGAGCGAGTATAATCTTCATTTCTTGGCTGAGAAATGAAGATTATGAAGATTATACTCAAACATTTAGGACTTACGATCATATAATGATCTTGTGGACTAAGCCCTACCCCCCTGAATGGCTGCAACTACACAAGCTAGCAGTCCTAATGTGTGGGGACTCACAGGCCTGGCCCAGAATGCCAGTCACTGTGGATGAGGGTGGTAAACCTCATTCCCCTGCATACAAAATGAGAGCCCACGACTGTGCTCAGAGGAGTGACACGATCTCCAGCAGCCAGGGCACGCTTATCAGAATGAAACCGACCCTCCTCCCTGATTCTGTACAGAGTAGGGGGAATCAGACACTGGGGAAATGTGTAGAGTGAGACATGCTGCTAGAGGTGAGCCAAAGCATGGACCCCAAAGGTGCGTTTTTGTGCTGTACTGAGAAATGCATTGGACAGTGTGTGTTTGCATGCAAGTCTAAGCGATCTACCGCAGCCTGGTCATTTCTCTGCCACAGCATTTCCACTATTTGGGGTTAGACGCACCACTCTTCATACAGTGGATTCTCATGACAGGAGGTCCGCACCAGTGTTCAAATGGGCCTCAGCAGCAGCAGCAGCTTGTAGGTGAGGCGATGATGCTAGGTGAGGTGGGAACTGTTGTGGTGTCACAATCGACTAATGCATGATGGCCCTGGAGACGAGGTGGGTAATGTCTTATAGCTAGCCACAGGGCTAACAGCTCCAGATAGTTTGTAAGCAGCGAAGAGCCTGTCATCTATACTGGACATGTACCATGGGGTCCTCATCCTCCCCTTTAGCCTGGCAGTGCAAACTCAAGTGTGGTAAGCAGAACCAGCTTGTGTGTTGACTTCCATGAAGGTTTCATAACACAGAAGTGAAGTCAATTTGATTTCCATTGCTTAATGTGCATTAATTGATGCATTCAAAAAAAGATATATGCTTAAAATGTAGAGTAATGAATACAAAATTCTTATTATTGTAACGGTAGTCAAATGTGGTATAAATAAAAACAATTGTATAATAAAATGTTTTATAATTTATGAAATAATACAGTAGAGGTATAGGTTAAAAACTAGTGTTTTTATACCCCATACTTTTAAACCGAATAATTGTCATTTTGTCAGTTCTCTCACCATAGAGGTAGCATGAGGCGGTGTCTACAACCCATACAAGTTGCTCAGGTAGTGCAGCTTATTTATAAAGGCACAATAGTGTCAGCTTTGACCAGATGTTTTTCTGTGTCTTTCAGCAGTGTCCAGAGCATGGAGCAGATACCAGGAGACAGGCCAGTACACCAGAGGACACAGGGGGGGCTGTAGGAGAGAACATCCACCTCATCAGGAGCATGCCCAGGCAGTGTAGGGAGGTCAAACAGGCACGTGGAGGCCACACACACTACTCTTTTTAACTTTTCTTGAGGAATTTCCACTGAAGTTGGATCAGCCTGTCATTTGATTTTGAGTAAAAGTCTAAATCCAGACCTCCATGGGATAATAAATTTGATTTACTTTTAGATAATTTGAATGTTCTTTTGAGGTGTGCATGTATTACTCATTACTTAATCTGAAAGGCTAAATCCTATTTCTGTTCAACAGTTCAGGTTTGTGTTAAGTTTATATAGGACAACACACCCAGTTATGACCCTTTGTAAACATGTAAAAAAAAATTTTTTTTAGAAGTTTTAAAAATTTTATTTGTTACTAGAACCATACTTTGCCTTCTTGTTCTGGTAAAACTTTAAGTATTTATGGCTTGTACAAAATACAAATGCTTTATTCCAAGTGGAGCATAATGAATTTTTATCCTATTGATAGTGAGGCCTACCGAAAGTTGTATCGGTCACCATGGCTAGGGAGTGTGAAAAGCACCAATCATTATGTGCAATCGTTGTAGCAGTTGGAGATGTCTGTTGTTTTTGTGTCCCCCCCCCACATTTTTTTTTTATATCTACTAAAACTATTCACACGTTAATGAGTTTAGCAATAATCCAAAATGTTTGTTGCAGCTGTATAGACAATTCCTCTCACATTTTTTTTTAAATAACTGTCAATCTAAAGGAGATTTCACACATAGACTGTATCCAAAAATGTGTTCCTCTCACATTCCTTGTTCTTGCATCTAATACTGTTAGTTCTTATGGTGTCGTCTATTCTCACTTCTGTCGTCTTCATCTTGTTTTCTACAGGATATCTGTTCTGCCTCTGCTACTGTATTACAGAACAAAAACTGGATTTTCTTTTTACTCTATTAAAATATTTGTAGACAAAACCATGATCTTACTTCAGTATACCTCCCAGAGCTTTATTATTATGAAACGTCTTTTCACAATTTTTTTTTTTTTTTTTTAAAGACAAGTTTTCACTTGTGACACTGGCGCAGTGGTTAATGCGCTCACCTCACAGGAAGAAAGTGCCTAGGTTGATTCCTCCAAGTAAAGAAAAACTGCTCTGCAATGGTCTGGCATCCAGTCCAGTCTGCTTCTTCACCTTTCACCCTATAAGTACCAGGATATTGCTCCAGAACCTCCCTGCCACAAAAATACACACATTGAACTGACAAAACTGGATAAACAAATGGAATAGACTGACCTCTGGTGTAAGACAATCTTGCTTTATCTGTTATCTTTTTGTAATAAATGGTTTGAATAGTTGAAACATTTCAGGACAGTGCTATTATATGCTTACACACTCTGCTTTGTTTGACTGCACATGCATAGTGGTACATGGAGCATATTGGCTATACAGGTTTGGTTTGTCTTGATTGGTACATACATGTCAGTCTTTGGGGGAAAACGTGACCTCCCCCCCCAACTCAAATAATCATACAAACGCCACACAGAAAGGTTCCTAAACCAATCACTGTATTCAATCAAATCCTGCTTTTGCTGTGAGGCAACAGGGCTCCCTACTGCACCTCCATGCTGTCTACATTTCATACAGTAGTCACAGACTGACCATTATACATTCATTATCTTCCGCTTAAGCCGTTGCTAGGTTCACAGGAGGCTACCCCATGCCCATCCAGGGAAGACTGTCTCAGGCGCTGGACAGTGCACAAATGTATCACTGGGCACACCCATTATATGGGGCAATTTAAAGTGTTCATTTCACCTTGAATCCATGTTTTTTGACTATGGAAGGAAACTGGAGGACCCAGAGGAAACCCAGATGGACACAGGGAGAACATGGAAACCCCACCCTGATTTGGATTTGAATCAGAAATTCCCAGTGCTGAAAGGTGAATGTGAACACTAAGCCACCGTATAGTAATAGTAAAAATAAATGTTTTAGGACTAAATCTTTATTTTATTTTTACAATAATAATCAATCCAAATAAAATGGGCTAATCTACTAAATTAGGCACCGTTTGTCTAATTTTACATTTGTAGTGTATCTAGAAATGTGTGTTCTTTCTCACTGTTATGCTGGCATTTCTCTGGCAGTCTCTCTGGCAGCTTGCAATTCAGTGGCTCTATCAATGCTGTATTTAAAATGAGTGATGGCTCTAGTTCCTGCATATTAACGGGCTTTTCTCTCTTTCACTCTTATTGTTTGCCTGCAGTGGGGCACATTGAGGTGGCGCTGACCTCTCTGGCGTTGTCACGGCAAGGCAACGGTGATCAAACAAAGCAGCCTGCCACCAAGGATGATATCACTGTGTCACCCCATCCCCCAAAGTGAGTATGTGTTTATGCGCGCACGTATACATTTGACAGTCATTAAAGTCGCCCATGATTCATGGTTGCTATTTGTAATAACCACTCAAAGAGACTAATGATCAAGAAAATCCATGTGTGCCGCATGAACACCGATGCTTTCATGCCCTGTCACAAGATCAAAAAGACATATGAAGGGT
>JAOUQT010045245.1:0-10974 GCA_025769995.1 Xyliphius kryptos
AGGAGCGGGACTTTTGGTTCCATCGGCCTACAAATAAAGCAGTGAGCAGACGCTACTTTTAAGGTTCATAAATGTTCTCGACTTTTTTGATAATTTGTGATTTTTGGGTCATTTGTGCTCGGGGGCGCCACTGTACACCGAATTACTGCAGCCCGAAACCACACCCCTTTTTGTCCTTTTTCACATTCAGTTCATCTGCTTTAACTTCTCAGCTTGTGACCCTCTAAATCACATGACGTGTATACAAACTCAGTAGAGCAAGGGGGGGGGGGGGCACATTAAAGTCTTTGAGCCATATTCCATAAATTTAGAGGGGTGGAAAATTCTAACCATCAATAATCACAAGTTAGAAACTTATGCTGTATTTATGTATTTTATATTAGCTGCTGCTATTTTTACCTTGAGCCCTTTAGATCCAGTTCCTACAGGGAATCCAGTTCTTCCCTAGGAACCCAAACATCACGTTAAACAACAGAAGCAGAGTGAAGTCTGGGAAAGAAACAGTACAGACTACATTTGAAGTGCAAGGAGAATAAGAGTCATGTACACAGGAACCTTGATACCAGGCTCTCCTTCAGGTCCTTGCTCTCCAGTTCTGCCCATGAGCCCCTGGGGTTAAAATGCATCAAAGGAAAACTTTTATTATCAAATACATTTATTCTTTAAAGTTTGTTAAATAATGTTTCTTAATCAGCGCTCACCGTCGGTCCGGGAAATCCAGTGAAGCCACTTCGACCCGGACGCCCCTTAAAACCAAAGAACGAACATCAGAGGCGAGTTCATTCAAACAAAACCAACACAAAACACCCAAAACCATGTGGACGTGTAGAGACACGTGATCACAGGCTGATGTTCACCCAAATCACAAGACAATTACATGGTTCTATGTTCTGTGGCAACACTTGAAACAAGAACCTTTCATGATCCAAGACAAAGACAAAGCGATAGTCAGGTTCATAAACCTCCGATTTGCACAACGTCATGAGTTTTCTCTCAGTAAACATGCTGGATTTGATCTGGATCCAGAGCTTCGTGGTTTGACTCCTTCAAAGATTCCTGAAGAACCATCACCTCCAGGTTTTGTTCAAGACGTCCAACGTGCTAATGTCAGGTGCATACATAGTTTTGGCTTATTGTGCTGTTAAATGTGCACCTTATCACCTCTCAGCCCTGGAACTCCAGAGGCTCCAGCAGGTCCTCGTTCTCCCTGAAAGCAGTTATAGACAGGAAGTTGACCTTACGTTTGTGTAATGAATGATTTTTTGATTAATGAGGTGTGTACCTTGTGTCCATCACGTCCAGGTTTGCCCTGATCTCCAGAACCTCCCTCCAAACCCTGAGATATAAAACGTGAACTTCAGAAACTTGATTTTGAAAAAATATTTTAAACATGAAAAAAAGAAAAAACTCTGTACCTGTGACCCGAGAGGTCCAGCTTCTCCCATCGGCCCAGATTCCCCCGGGGTACCAGAAGGTCCAGCTCGACCTCTTAAACCCCGAGCACCAGGAAGTCCAGAAGATCCCTGAGAACAACATTTATAATGCTAAGAGGAATGAATGAAGACTTTATTTCATCTAATTAAAATAAACTTTGTTCATGAGGGTTTCAGGTTCACTGATGTAAACTCCTGATCAAAGTCTTAAGAGCACTTTAAAATTGCAAGAATTTCATTTTTACTGTTGGATCCCAAGAAGGTTGTAAGTCCAGCTTCACAAAGCTAAAAGAAAAAATTGTCGCAAAAGACAAAAACTTTTGAGCAGCCAACTTTTTAAAAACACTCAAACATGATTTCTTCAACTGATTAAAAGTTTAAGACAAGATCTGTGCAAAGAATTGGATTCAATGTCATTTTCTCTTGAGTGTTTACTCTGTGAGGACCTTCTGATGGCAAAAAAGCTGACTGACTTTGAATGCAGTGGGATGGTTGAACTTCTACCCAAATTAAGGCCTTTATTGGAGACTGCAGCCCAATAACCACAACGTCTGTGAGGGAAGGGTTTCATCTTCAAAGGCCACTTCTTTGTCAACACCACAACTTTGCCCGTTTGGATTTCTCAATGGCGCACCAAACATGGGACATGAAAGGTGGAAAAAAACGTTGTATTCTCTGATTAGAAAAAATGTAACCTCTATGGTCCTGATGGCTTCCAACGTTACTGGCCTGACAAGGAGATCCCACCCGAGATGTTTTCTACAAGGCACAGTGTGCATGTGTTTGTATGTGTGTGTGTGTGTTGGGGTTGGGGGTGTTGCTATCCTAATTTGGGGTGTGTTTTCCTTCAATGGAACAATGGAGCGTCAGGTTGTGCATGGGCATCAAACAGCAGCTAGCTCTGTGGAGATGTTGCAGCGGGCACACATCACGACTGAGGGTCCTTATCTGTGTGCTAATGACTGGGTTTTTCAACAGGACAATGCTGCAGTTCACAATGCCCACCTGACCAAGAACTTCTTCCAGGAAAATAACATCACTCTTTTTGGACCATCTTGTGCGTTCCCCTGATCTAAATCCCATTGAGAACATTTAGGGATGGATGCCAAGGGAAGTTTACAAAAATGGACATCAGTTCCAAACAGCGGATGCTCTTCGTGAAGCCATCTTCAACACTTGGAGCAACGTTCCGGCTGGCCTCCTGAAAACCCCTGCATCAAGCACGCCCAGACGAATGTTTGAAGTGAGTCATTTTTTTTTGACACTACGATTTCTGTTTTGAAGTTGTTTTTTTTAGCTATGGTCTTAAACTTTTAATCAGCTCATGAACAGCCTATTTTAGTAAAAAAAAAAAAAAAACAATAAATTTCCTGCTCAAAAGCTTCTTCTTTTAGCATTGTGAAGCTCTACTTAGAACTTTCTTAAGATCTAATAGTTTTTTGAACTGGTCTTAAGGTTTTTTGAACTGGTCTTAAGGTTTTGATCAGGGGTGTACACACTACTCTTTCATATGACATTAAAGAGGATCCATATCAGCTCTAGCAGAATTAAGTTCCTGTATAAGGTCTATGAAGCCTTAAGGAACCGTTCTGAGGTTTTATATCAGTTCCTGACCGACTTAATGAACAATATCCAGACTTCCTCCAGGTGCTGGAACATCAGTCCATAATAACACCTTATCTTCTGAAGGGATCCGAGACAAGCTCATATACAGTGATCATCAGAGCCATTCAATTAAAAAATAAATAAGTTAATAAATAAGGAAAGATTAGAACTGAATTTAAAATGCAGAAATAAAATAAGGAACTGACGAGATCTCCCCGCTGACCCACATCTCCTTTATCACCCCGCTCAGCTTTCAGGCCCTTAAAGAAACAACACAACTTTAGAAAAAGAAAATAAATAGTAATAATTACTGCTAAATAATAAAGTATTAGTAATCTTACAGGATCACCAGAGGGACCGGGTTTTCCCGGCTCACCAACAGCTCCCTGAAATCATAAAAGAAATAATAATGATACTGATAATGAAAATAACAATAAAAAATGTATGCCTTTTTTAACCTATATCCACAAACGCCAAAGCCCTCAGTGAGGTTTGTGGCAATTGGGGGTTTTGGCATTAATAGGTATCTATAGTAATAAACAGCCACACACACACAAACACACACTATACAGGGCAATTTAGAGCATTCTCATCCTCTCAGCGTTTGGGATCCAGGTTCAAATGCCTCCGGGTTCTCCGTTTTTTTTTTACAGTCCAAAAACATGGATTCAAGGTAAATTAAATGTTATAAATTGCCCCATATAGTGTGTGTTTGTGTGAGTCAGTGAGTGTGCCCAGCGATAGATTGGCGCCCTCTCCTGGGTGTTTCAGGAGCGCATGATTTCTGGATCCACCCCAGAAATCATGCGGATGTAGGATGTAGTTTATTTACCATCCGCAGAGTTGCTCCTTATTGCTCAGATGAAGGAACTGTGTTGTATTAATTATGGTTCTGAATGATCTAATCGTTCTAATGATGGATGCTGTTCCTGAGGGAAGGCTTTATGTTTATTAGAGAAATACAAACAGCAGTAGTGCCATCTCACTTTGCGGCCAATTAGACCGGGTTCCCCGATGTCCCCTTCATTTCCCATCAGCCCCTGAAAATAAATGAGAAGATAAACCACTTAAGCAGCTGCCTGACTGAAGAATGAGGAGAGAAATCCATGAAATGTGTTCTGAACCTACAGGGTCTCCCTTAGAACCCGCAGGACCGTCGGCACCACGTTTACCCTGCACCACCAACATAGACAGCAACGTTAGAGAAAAAACGTTTCGTATCTGATTAACACAAAGAGACGTTCCTCCTACAAACCTGAGAACCAGCATCTCCAGTAAGACCAGTGCTACCATCAGGACCTGCATCTCCCTGGAGACACACACACACAGACCGAAAAACCCTGTTTTTCTTTAAGTTCTAAAACTTTGGTTCCGTTTCTGAACCTGTGAACACTTACTGTTGCACCGATGGTTCCTCCTGGGCCGGGCTCTCCTGGCTGACCCTGTTAACACAGGTCATAATGACTTCCAAGGTCATGTGATAATTTTGTGACACTCTGGTCTGAGAAGGATTTTCCGTGATCAGGTTCGGAACATATTATGGTGGAGAAACATCAGCGGGCGTTGTTCATTTGTTGAAAGTTTTACAGAGAGTACACGTTTGCAAAAATGACCACCCTGTCTGGTCTCACCCTTGTGCCATGTCACAATGTTTATAAGTGGACCACAGAACCTGATGGAGGACATTTTGATAAAACTCAAACATCCTGATCAGACCAAAAGTGTCAAATACAACACAGGACTTCAGTGATCTATAAACAAACCCATCTTTACATATCTGAAGGTTAAAGAGATGCAGAGAACATTCATCATCTTACTGGAGGTCCTTTAATTCCTTTCACTCCTTTAGTTCCTTTAACACCTTCTCTTCCCTGAAAAACAGGTAGCGTGGGTTCTGAATGCAGTGACTCTTCATAAGAATGGTTTATGGAAGCTTTAGGAGCGTTATGTTCATTACAGTGAGTTTGTTTTTCTGTATGAGCGTATATTCAGGAGTTTACAGTAAACACTCACGGTTAGACCTGGAGCTCCTGTAAAGCCTGTCCATCCCAATTCTCCCTACAACACACACGAGTCATCATCAAAACATTCTCACCACAAAAAGCAGCCAAGTGTAGAGACAGAAACGTACATGTATACCGGGACTACCCACAATCCCCCTCTGCCCTCGAGATCCGGGTGACCCCTATAAAGCACAATCAACCACAAAGAGAAACTGAACCGGAGCATTTTATCTGTTATCATGATAAACTGATCAGGAGGTGATTATATACTTACAGGATATCCTGTTAATCCCACCGGACCCAGCTCTCCGTTATTCCCCTTTAAAATCAAACCATATGATCATTAATCCAAAACATCATTAATGCAGAATATTATTTATTCAGAACATTGCTAATCCAGAACATCAATAATATACATCATTAAATCACAACATTGATGATCCAGAACACCGGTAATCCAAAACGTCATTAATCCAGAACATCATTAATATGGAACATCATTAAATCACAACATTGATAATCCACAACATCATTAATTCAGAACATCATTAATCGAGAACATTAATAATCCAGGACATCATTAATCCAGAACACCATCAATCCGAAACACTATCAATCCAGAAGATTGTCAATCCAAAACATCGTCAATCCAGAACATCAATAATCCAGAACATCATTAATCTAGAACATCATTAATCCAAGTTAAATACAGTCAGGATTAAGTTTGTGTTGTGTCCTTTCACTGTAGGAGCTTTTTACCTTGTCTCCCTTTCTGCCCTTATCGCCTTGAGCGCCAGGTTCTCCAGTGTAACCCTGAAAATAATCCAGCTCAGTACTAATAATACATTTAAAAAGTTCTAAATATTGTTGATAAAAAAAAAGCTACAGTTTTTCTTACCCACTCACCCTGCTCCCCTTTAAAACCCTGCTCTCCCCTGAAGCCCTGTGCACCCTAAACACACACACACACACACACACACACACACACACACACACACACACACAATAAATGAGATTAAAATACAATAGACATGACAGAATATAATGATGGTGATGTTCATGAAGACAGAAGTGTAAATCTAGGATCAATGATCCTACAGAGTACCTAATTCCTCCTTGTTCTCTCATTTGTAAATCAGTGATCATGCCAAAATAAGGATAATGTCACTGACACTATCTTCTCAACGGGAGACAGGGGTTCAGGGGATCATGTCTGTCCTAAAGGGACGTATGCAGCTGGATATTCGATGGACGCGTGGGGCAAGTGGCGTGTTGTGTGCCAGGTGCCTCTTTACGTGGAGGACATTGAGGATGTATATCTATTTGGAACTGTGATTATGGCTATTCTGCTGATTGGATTAGGAGTTCGGGAAATTCAAAGAGTTGGGTCAGTTGTCCAATGTCCCCATAGGCTGCCCAATATGATTGATGTGTTGGGCAAATGCTGTTATCTGTTATTGTGCACCAATCGTTTTCCCAAACTGTGCTCCTTGGAGTAGAGTCTGGGGGATGGTTTTTTTTTATCTCCCACCTTTCCCAAAGGATTCCATATAATCACATTTTTTTTCTCGCATGACGGAGACGGATTTACTATGGATCTAATTCACCTTTGGCCCTCCTGGTCCGGTCTGTCCCATTACTCCAACTTTTCCTGGTATCCCATCATGTCCGGGTCTTCCTGGAGGTCCAGGATTTCCAGAGGGCCCTGCTTGGCCCTAACACACAGCAGCACAGGAAACAGACAGACAGTTTGAGGTCTTTATGACTGACTGAAGTGTTTCTGAACATTCAGAAAGTTTCTCAGCTGCTTCTCAGCTGATGTATTAGGTCCTACAAAATAAAAGCACCTACGATCGGCCCTGAGGATCCTTTTCTGCCTCGTCTCCCTGTAGCCCCTGGGCGACCCTTAAAAACCAAAACGAAACAAAACAAAGCTCAAATTTATAAACACCCAAACACACACGCTCTCACACAAACACACTTAGCACTAACTGGAGGTCCTGGATGTCCCTGTCGTCCGGGAGGCCCCCGTGGTCCCCTTTGTCTCTAAATAAATATAACAACAGAAAAAAAATTGACTTTTTAATACAATGGAGTTCCCAGAGTTCATTTTATTTTATTCAAATGAGAATAATGTGATTTTATGAAATGATTTTATTGAAAGTGTTCTCACAGGCCACGCCACGGACAGCTTCTCGTACAGTTTGCTTTGCTTCAGAACAGAAATCAGAAAATCAAAGATCACTCAGTGAACCTGAACAATCGCCTTCAGCCAATAAACACACAGTGAATAAATCTATTACTGTAAACTTCTCCCACTCCTCCTGTGAGCTCATCCACATAAAGATGGTCGGGGTCCCGGGAGATCCCACTGGCCCTCTGTGACCCGTCTGTCCCACGCGACCCTTCAGTCCCATCAAACCCTGTGGAACATCAGCCTGGACATCAGTTCCTGCATCTCTGCACAGACTGAATTTTTTTTTTTTAATAAAAGCATGGCGTGATGAAGTACTTTCTGTCCTTTTCCCCCCGGGGGCCCCGCCACACCACGCCGACCCTGATACCCCTGCAAAGCAAAAGATTTAACTTGTGGGACAAAGTACAGCTTTGAGACTCTTTTTACAGAATACAGGCTGAGATGTATTTATATAAGTTATCTGGCAATACTGTAAGGATTTATACCACTGAGGGCGCTTAAGCTCAGCCGCACTTCACTGCAGCGTCAGTAAATCATCTCTAACGTGTTTATCCTGTTTCATGTCAAACCTTCTCTCAGTGAGTCACATCTGCTTTGTTACGTTCTTACAGCAGAGATGAAGACAACTCTCCTCTGCTTCCATTTACCTTTAATCCAATAAAAGAGCCGGAACCTCCATTCTGCACAGTTATCTGCATCAGTGTGTGTGTGTGTGTGTGTGTGTGTGTGTGTGTGTGTGTGTGTACCTGGGGTCCTTTGTCTCCTTGTGCAGCAGTGAGAGTTCTTTCTCTCAGTTTGTTTGTGGTTGAATCTAATCATGAGGCAGCAGAAACACGGGCATTATTATTTTTCTTTTTATTGATTATTAGTATTATTATTATTTCCAGACATGAAGGACAAAGGCTTTTTGGGCTCCTCCCACAAACCGACAACATAAACATCCCCCAGCAGCCTCATGATCAAAATGCAAAATGCATCAAAGGATGAAAATAAACTAAAACACACACACACACACACACACACACACACACACACAAACCCACCAACACATCCACACCCGCCCCACTCACACCCCCAACACACACACACACACACACACACACACCCTATCCAGTTTGTATTTTTGAACTGGATCTAAAATCCGGGTCACACAAACCTGATTCTGATTCTACACCAATTTTCATCTCCAGCTTTTGCTCCTCCTCCTTTTTGATCTCCAGCTCTTGCTCCTCCTCCTTTTTGATCTCCAGCTCTTGCTCCTCCTCCTCTCTGATCTCCTCCTTTGATGATGTCACGTCTGGTTGCTGAGTTATTTCATCATCATTCTCATCTCGACGTTTGACCTCAGCTGACGACTGTGTTTTGCTCCTGATTGGATCAGAGAAAGTTTCCATGGCAACAGATGATGGACTAGTCTCTTTTTCCATATCTTCCCCTCGACCTGCTGAATCTGACAGGTTCTGCACTGCACTCTGTTCCTCTGAGAGTGATGAAGGAACAAAAGGTTCTCCCTTAGCGTGAACCTTAACGCCTGTGACCCCAGGCTCGCTCTGGTTGGATGATGATGTCATAATGATCTCGTCTGTTTCTGTAAAACTGATTTGTTGATCCTCACTGTTGAAGTCTGAAAGTTGCAAAAAAAAAAGTTACTTTTATTAAAACATATAATGATCTGTAACATTTAGTTCCTCATTTGTACAGGAACTCACGCTTCAGCTCCTGTTTGATCAGACTTTCTGAAGTTCCAGCTTCACTCTGCATTTCTGGAGGTCTTTCTCCAGCTCTCCTCCATCCTTCACTCAGCGATTCATTCTGAACAGAATAAACACAGGAAATACCAAATTTACATTCTTGCTACATTTTTTTTGGACTCGGTGGCGCTGTTGCACGCATGCACTTTATGTTGAGTTGTGTAGTTGCTGTTTTATGTAGCCCCTTGTTCCAGCAGAACGTTATTTCGTTCCACTGTATACTGTACACCACTTTATAATGTTGGAATGACAAATAAAGCCACTTGAACTGATATACTGATCAGATTATGTGAGGTGCTGAAGCCTATCCCAGTCACAACCATCAGTCACCAGTTCAACAACTGACTTAATCATTTTAAAATGTAAATGTTGGAATCATACGGTAACGCTGACTCAGGTGTTCTTTTACCTTCACACAAGAACTCAGTGATCCAGAATTCTCACAAAACCCTGCAGAATCCGAGGTCACCGAGGTCAACGTGGTCAATAAAGTGAAGATGCTCTATCAGACAAAAACCCAGTCAAACACAGAGCGATCAAACACAGCTGGAACAGCTAACAGAGGTTTACTAAAAAAAATGAGTGAACAAACAGGACAACCCAGGCAGTGGAGAACCTGCTAAATTGAATAAATCTAGAAGAAACTACAAAAGTACAGTGAAGTAGTGTTGGTCTTTACACAGGAGCTATGGAACTCAGTGTGCACTCGCTTTAATGCAGAGGAGCCTCAGTGGTCTGTACATCAATGTGGGCCATGGTGAGGTCAGAATCATCACTGTAAGGACTGCAGGGTTCCACAGCGACACAACCTCACTGAGCACAATCTCATGAATGATAAGAAAACAGAATTAATTAAACGGTCTGTCAGTGCCATCTTCTCAATGAAGAGTCGGGGTTCAGGGGAGCCTGTCTGTCCTGATGCATCAGCTGGATATACCATGGACGCGAGGGGGAATTGGCTCCACTATCGATTGAGATGTTTAGAAGATGGATGATGTTTATCTATTTGGATTTATAATCCTGTGTATTCTGCTGATTGGATTAGGCATCGTCCCGGTGTATCGGCAGAAGCCTGATGTGTTGGGTAGAGTGGTGGGCACTCAGATGCACATTTCCCAAATTCTTTCCTAATATTGACCACGTCTTGCATAGCTTCTTGTCGTGTACAGCTGGAAATGAGTCTATGAGCGGCTCGATGGCTGCGTGTGCCCGCCCCCTCTGTGCTTGTGTGCTAAAGGTGTGACACAATGTAAATGCTGTTGTTTATCACTTATCTGTGGCTCGTAATGTATTCTGATTTTTTCTTCACCTGACTTTCGCCAATGTGGGACCATTAAAGGCATATCTTATCACAACCCGTTATCGGATCAATAAAGTTCTGCAGGTCCGATATTCTCTGTATGTTCTGTAGGTCAGGTGCTGGTTTCTGAACATTTATGGTGTGGTTGTTCAGTGGTCAGGCTATTTATCAAAAGCTGGTGGGTCACTGAATTTACCAGTGTGGCTCCTTGAGCAGGGTCCTAAACCGTCAATGCTCCAGGGTTACTTTACGGTCAACTCTGTGCTCTGACCAAGTTGGGTTACTTGTAAGACGCTTGGGATAAAAGCATCTGCTAAACGACCAAATGTAATGTAAATTTACAGAATGTGTTCCGTTTAAAACCTGAACATTTTAAAAAGTTTATGAAAAGTCTAAATTAAAAAATGATCTGTAGATGAGTTTGCAGTTTAACCAGAATATCAGAAACAGGAAGATTTACTCACCGCGCAGCAGAAGAACAGGATCAGAGCTCTGCGGTCTTTCATTCCGAACACGAGGACGCAGCGAGACCAACACCAGGTTCCAACTTTAAAAACAACAATCTAAAAAACCTGCTAAAAAATCCCTCAACAGTAAAGCGAAAGAGAGAGCGAGCGAGTGTGTGTGTGTGTGTGTGTGTGTGTGTGTGTGTGTGTGTGTGTCTGTGTGTGTGTTCTAGCCAGAT
>JAOUQT010045274.1:0-10974 GCA_025769995.1 Xyliphius kryptos
CTGATGACACCCAATTAATTCTCTCCTTTCCTCCCTCAGACACTCAAGTCTCCACCAAGATCTTGGCATGTCTCGCTCGCTGACATATCAGCATAGATGGCGGACCACCAGTAAAGTTGAATCCTGACAAGACAGAAGTGCTACTCTTTCCAGGAAACATTTGTCACCAGAAGGACCTTGTCCGACGCTTGCGTACAAAGCCAATAATGGTCCTGCACCCTCCTACATTACAGCACTTATCACACCCGGCACTGTCTAGCACTGCTCGGCGGGTCTCACCATTTCCTAGGGGATGAGGAAGGCATGCTTCTAGACTCTTCTCTGTTCTGGCTCCTAAATAGTTGATTGAACTTCCCGTTAATGTTCGAACGGCAGAGTCAGTAACTATCTTCAAACACCGTTTAAAGACCCACTTATTTCGCACTTACTTCAACAAAACCCATTTTTTCCCTTTCAAATTCACCCCCCCCAAAAAAAAAACCCACTTGCACAATTTTACAACAGCTTCTTAAGTATGTTTTTGTTGGTTTTGTGTCTAGATTGTAGAAAGATTGTATTTACTGATATTATCTTAAAGCACTTTTGTAAGTCGCTCTGGACAAGGGCATCTGCTAAATACTGTAAATGTAAATGTTCTAATTTAATTTCTTAGGTGCCGCCCCCTCATAAAAGGGGTTCAGGCAGGGCGAGGTAAGAAACAACCCTAGACAAGGCACCAATCTATCATAGCACGCACACACAATCACAAACTAAATAGCAATTTAGAGACACTAATTAACCTTTCATGCATGTCTTTGGAATGTGGGAGGAAAGCGGAGTACCCAAAGAAAGTCCATGTGAATACGGGGAAGAACATGCCAACTACACACAGAAATTTCCAGAGTAGCCCTACCCGGGGCTCGAAGCCGGGATGTTCTTCATGGCCAACAGCTGGACAAGTTGAAGTGCCCAATTAGATGCCTCACTCATGGAGAAGTGCAACTTCAGTGCATATCATGTGATGCAGGTAAATCATGTGTGAGACAGTTATAAGAATGTGATAAGAAGGTTCCATAATGAATCCCTCTTCAGTGCATGAAGGTTCAATAATGGATCACATTTAAGGATTAAGGATCCCTTAAAATGTGATGAAGGTAAAGCATGTGTGAGACAGGTATAAGGATGTGATGAAGGTTCCATAATAGAACCCTTTTCAGTGCATAAAAAATAAACACTTTTCTTTTCCTTTTGTCATGAATCCTTTGCATAAGCAAATCAATATATTATTTGGTATGCAAGTACAACCTTTCTTGTCTTTAGTGCTGATTTTGTTAAACTGGTCATGCATGTTGAGAGGGTAGAATTTTAACTAGCTAGCCTCATTTATATGGCCCTGGATTTGAAGCAGGGTCAAGCTGTAAACATTGTGCTCGAGCCCGAATTCCACCCAAGACGCGCCAAAGGAAGATGAATGCAAATCACTATATGCATGATTATACTGTAGGCAGAAAATTTAGCATTATCGCCTTTTTTTGTTTAGCATTTACTTTAAATAATATGAGAGGGAGAAAGACGGAGTGTGGTAAGAGCAGTAAATAGACCATGGCAGATTTTTTTTTTAAATCCACCCCAGAGTTTATAAATGTGTAAAGAACGTATAAATCCCTTTTATTATCGCACTGCTTCAGACACCTGAGCTCTCTGTGGTTTTGATCTGGTGATGGAGAATGTGTGAAAAGAATGAGGTAGCTGTCAGACTGAATCACACCATGCATCTGACCGCTGACATGCTCCATCGCTCGGCTGATTCCCATCTTTTTATGACAAATAAGCACTTTTTAAGCAGCATTTGTCTGCACAGACTGCAAATGAATCTGCGAATAAGCAAATATAAATAGACAAATATCCGTAATCGCTTATACAATCATACACAAATAGACACTATGCTATTATTTTTCCTCAGTCCTTAGAAGTTGCCAAAGATTATTGATTTTTGCTAGAGCAGCATCTCGACGAAGCAAAGAGCACACAAAGCTATGTTTGGAAGATTATACAGACAGAGAAAATGCAGTCTAAATGATTTAAGCTATTAAATGTACATCACATATGCTGAGAACTGCATTCTAGCTGGCAGGAAAACATTCTAGCTGTACACAGGAAACATATTAATAACATGCATCTCCATTCTCCTGAATATTTAACACCCCTAAATTCATCATGGTGTTTATATATACGCATATAAATATGCGAGATAGAGAGAGATCTTTCCCAAATCATTCTTAAGAGACATTTGTGTATTGGTTGCATTTGGCTTTGTTGTCTAACACTGCCCCCTAGTGGAAAAGCTGAATGAAGGTTTTGATGTTGTTTTATTCCCCCAGTGGTACATAATGGATCCATAAACATGGTAGACTTACTGTACATTCCTAGAGCAAACAGTCAATAAGTGCACTATACTGGTGTAACTTTCAATTCAATTCACTTTCATTTCCATAGCCTTTTTACAATTATGTATCATCATCAAATAGATTTACAGAAACTAAAGCCTTGGTGGCAAGTACCCACATATAGATGTGAAGAAAATCTACTTCTGGACAAAAAGTAGAAATAAGTATTCAGGCTTTTGAGAACATGTGTCTTGTTGATGATGGGTCTCATGGACGAAGATGATAACCACTAAACAAGTCTAAATGATGGCCAGAACAGATGTTCCTAACCCCATTAAGCTACATTACTATGGTCATCTTATGAGACTCCTATGTGACATGAGCTAAAGAAACCACCGCCACAATAATAATTTACAGACTTAGAGATTTAACCTGTTCTGAACTAGTTATATACTGTATTTAATACCAATTATTTGTGCATTTATCCACACTAAAACTGAACTACATTTATATTTTTGATGGCGTTTAGCAGACTCTTTTCTCCAGATAGATTATAAAAATGCTTAGTCATGGGTTTGGAATGTCAGAGCTATTGCTTGTAGACCAATACAAACAATTACTTGCAAGGCTATTTTTTACGACTCAGTAATATTCCTAAACTATACACAGCCTTCTGAAAACAAGACATGGTAAATACAATATTAAGCAGTACTTGTAAGCAATGTAAAGTTAGTGCTCAATAAGTGCATTTGGAAGAGATGGGGTGTTTTAGTATGCACTTGAGGACAGCAATAGATTCTGCTTTTTGGCCAGACAAGGAAAATTCATATCAGCAGTGTATGTTTGTCTCTTATGTGTCCTGAATCATGGCAGGTCAAATCGAGCTGTACTTGAAGCACAAAGAGATTTCAGTGCGCATCAGGCTTTTACCATTGGCATCAGGTAGGGAGAGGCTGGACCATTTCTGGCTTTGCAGGCATTAAGGTTTTGTATGGAGTATGATGCAGGCTGCTTGAGTAAGCCAGCGAAGTGTATGCAGCAAGTAAACACAGAAAGAAGCAAAAGGCTTAGGCATGCTATTATGTTTGTAGTACAAAAATATTGTTAGAGATGTTTATTTTTATGAATTTTGCATTAATGTCTCAGTACACAGTGACAATGTGGTATTACATTCAAGTAATTTTTCAAAATGCTTGTATGAGACGAAAGAATGCAACATGTAACATAATAGGAAGGAATATAGGTCCTTAAAATGTAAAATATTATACTTTACTTTGATGAGTATGTACTATACTTTGATAAACATATCTTAATCCATGTTGTCTATTTACACTGTGGTCCAATGTATATGGACACCTGACCATCACATGATCATTTTCAGATATAGACTTTATAGTACTAATAACCATAGGTTGGTATGGTAATCAGGCATAACCGCAGTAATGCGTTCAGGATCTAATGTTCGGTGATGAGACCTAGACGTGTAGTTGGCATTCCAGTTCATCCAAACATGTTCAATTGTGTCAGGTTGAGGGCTTGGTGAAGAAAAATTAAGTTATTCTACTCCAATCTTGGCTAGTCATTCCTTCATTGATCTTACATTGTACACAGAGGTGTTGTCATGCTGGACCTGGCTCTTTAGTTCCTGTAAAGGAAAACTGTAATGTTATAACAAGAGTATGTAAACAAGTATGCTTCTAACTTTGTGGCATATATATATATATTAAACTGCTATGGTTGCAAGGCTATGGTGCTTTCATTCATTCATTGTCTATACTCATTTAATCCAAGTCATGGTCATTGGGAAGTTGGTGACAAGGCCCAGTCTATTATAGGCCAGAGACACAGATATATACTAACACTACAAGGGCAATTCAGAGACACCAAATATCTTCAGACATTGAAGGAAAACAAAACAGAGCACTTGGAGGAAACCCACATGGACACGGGGAGAACCTCCAAACAGAAAGGACACAGGATGCTACACACAAGATTATTATTGATAACGACTTTATTTATAAGCACTATTCACTGCACCCCCATGCCACCCATGGTGCCAAATTGCTGGTGTCAAGTTCTGAGGTATTATGTTGATTAGGATCACTGTCCTGTTACTTTTGACTGTAGAATATGTTGGTATACAGAAGAGTTTATGGTTGACTTAATGAATGCATGTCCAGGTCCTACGGCTGCAAAACAAGCCCAAATCATAACAGTTCTGCCACCATACTGGACAGTTGGTATAAGGTGTTGTGCTAACACGTGTTTACTTACAATACTAGTTACATATTGCATTTACATTGCTAGAGAAAGGGAATCGTTCACAGTCGTCTTCCTAATGTTTTTAGACATGTGTGGATGAGAAATTTTGCAATAGGGCAACTCTTACTCCGTCTGCCGAACAATGAAAGAGAACATCTACAGCAGACAAAACAAACCTGCTTCCAGAGCCCTCGATGAAAGCCGGAAACATCTAGAAAATCTCTTAATTGCCAGACGCAAGCAGGCAAAAACAAATTTAGATAAAGCAGAAAAGGAAGTGTGTATTTTTCCATCTACACTGTTTTATCTCTCTTTGCACAAATGTTATGCGTTATCCAAATGTTAAAAGGATAGATTATAGTTAATTTCTGGTAAATCTGCCTGGTTTATTTATCACATTCTACATCTGGAGCTGCAGCTATTTAAATGGCAAAAAAAATATTTGAAATGTTGAAGGATTTACATATTATGGCATCTGTACTATCATATACAGCATTTATTTAGCATTCTGTAATATACTGTGCATATACACTGAACAATCACTGAATTAGGAATGCCTGGTTGATAGGGTTAGGGTTGGTCCACCTAACTATAACTACAGCCTGCAATCTTGACTGAATCCACAAAGATGTGAACATCCTGCATACTCAAGTCGACCCATTTACACTGCAGGAGCTACTCCGATTCCTCGCACTAGTTCAACGCTCACTTTTGGATCAACAACACCACACGGTATTCTGTATCAACCAAACAAATTACACTACATTATTTCTTTCTGCTTAATAATAAAAACTAGAAAATGCAGTATACTGTAATATATTAATACATTTAGTATTTAGTGTGATTTTTGCCAAAACAGATAGTAAAACAGCTACTTCAGATTGTTTTTAACAATCTGTCACACTTTGTCTCGAGTCTTTGACTGTCGCATTTGTTTTTTGCAGCAAAACCCAGCAGCCTTCTTAATGTTTGTCAAAAAAAAAACATTATATTAGACATTATATTTAAAAAAATTACATTACATTCAAACATTAAAAGGTCCCACTAGTGCCACAAAAACAGCTCTGATCTGTTAAGATATGACCTCTGAAGGTGTGCTATGGTATCTGACACAGTCACTAGATGCAGATCCTTTAAATCATGTAAGATGTGAATTTGGGCTTCCATGGATCAGAATTGTTTGTTCAGTGCAACTCACAGATGCTCTGTGGATTGAGATTGAGTTAACATATTTTAACTATTTGTTGCTTTCTTCCCATAGGGTAACTCAGTGTCATCTTTTCACAGGTAATTTCACAGGTAAATGCACACATTCCAAGATGTTCACATGATGTAAAATTTGTATTGTAATGTATTTCTTCCATTGCTCCATAGTCCTGATGAGACATAATTGGTAAAGTACAGTGATAAGCACTATCCAAAGCAGGCCTTTGTAGCCCTATCCAAAGCAAGCAATTGTACACTGTGGCTGTATATGAAATTGCGTACTTAAGCAATACATAATATATTTTGTGCAGTGCACACTGAGAGAACAGTAACATGTACATTCTATAAGTGTAACTGCTATAATATTACGTCCGCTATCTTACCAATGTCACTTGATGAAAGATACCAAAGGACAAGTTGAATCCTCTTAAGTCAACGCCTGAGTTCATTCATTCACTTTCAGTTTCAAGTGTTTCTTTATGACACTTGTCTTGGGTGGCAAACATAATAGCATAATTTTAGTTTTTGACACAATGTATTTGTCGATCTAAACAAAACTTTTTTGTTTTTTGCAATCAGAATAGTTATTTTACTTATATTTGTAAAAATCCAAATTCCGTATATACATCATCCTTGTTATAATGAAATGAATAACTCTATAAAACAAATTTTAAAAAATTGTAAAAAATGAAGCAATAAAATATGCAACACATTTTAGTCCTTTAACGGCTTCTGTAACTTCACATCTCCTGTTGGATTATGGAATAGATTAAAGCACTGCAGTGAGCTGTGTCTGTATACTACAAAACATCACGCAATGTAGTAGACCATCAAGGTACTTTCCACACAATGTTTTTTAAATACAATATATTCAGACATTAGCAGCACGGTGGCGCAGTGGATAGTGCTGTGGCCTCACAGCATAAAGGTCTCGGGTTCAAACTCGGGGTGGGGCAACTCTGGACATTTTTGTATGGAGTTGGAGTTTGCCTATTCTCTCAGTGTTTGCACAGGTTTTCTCTGGGTACTCCGGTTTCCTCCCTTATTCCAAAGACATGCATGATAGGTTCTATAAATTGTCTATTAATTGTCCGTTATTATCTGTAAATGTGTGTGGGTTTGCGTCCTATGATTGATTGGTGCCCTGTCTAGGGTTGACCCTAAAACAATGATTAGGCGGGTATAGGAAATGAAAAGATGAATGAATGAATGAATGAATGTAGTTCTTCTATAGTTTCAGAATAGATATACTAGTAAATGTGATCTGTCACAAGTTCACTGGATGTCCTTCTTTAGACCATTTATGTTAGATACTCACAGTTTTAAAGATGTTCCGTCCCAGTCACCTAATCATCACAATTTGACCCTTATCAAAGTCACTTAGATTCTTAAACTTGGCTACAACACTGCTGTTTGATATATTCTACCCCATTATAATAATCAATGTCATACACTTCATTTGTCAATGGCGCATTTCAGGGAGTCAAGATATACAAAGCAATAATAGTCCAGATCAATAGATTGTTGAAGCTCTACTGCAGCACAAATACAATAACAAGTGTAATACTGTAACGGAAAGATGCTCACACACTGTCAGTATGCTTTAGGGCTGTAATGTATAATTAAACAACTGGATTTGATTGAAATTTCTGCAAAATTGTTTCTTTTTTCTGCTTTAATTTCTGCTGAATATGGCATTTTACATAATTGGATGAATCTACAATCAGCAATGGTTGTTAGTCTAAAACAATCTCCCTCAACATTATTTCAGCTATGATTAATTAAACATAACCAGTTGCAATATTGCTTTTTCCCTTATGTGTTTTTAAAATTATTCGCACTCCGCGTAAAACTCTGTTTTGTGAAAGATGGATAGCAAAGCAACTCGCAGAAGGGCAAAAAGAGAAGCTTTTGGAGATCTGCACTCTAAGGAAATCAAAGTTTCTTAAAACGAATCATTACTAGAGATGAGACATGGATTCATCACTATGAACCTTAGAGTAAATGTATGAAATGAAAATATTTTCAATCATCAAGCACATTGTTAAAAAGTAAACCATCGACTGTTAAATTTGCTCAGTCACAAGAATTTTTTGGCCACTGATAATTCAGTCCATGTTGTGATGTCCTTTCTGTTCTGGACATCTTGTTGATTTTCTCAGTGATCATCATTTTCATCCATGAGATCTTCAACATCTTCTGGAAGCACTTTCAGTGTCCAGGAGTAATTTCTTCAGTGTCCAGGATTTACATCGATATGTTGCTACTGGTCAAACCAAGGTTTTCAACAGTAGCAGGTTGGTGATGGTGCTAAAATTGAATTTTAGCTGCACAAAATGATTCTCCCTGCAAACCTCTGTTCTACATAGAATCCTTAAAGATCCCACTAGCGAACACATTTTAAAATGCTCGAGCCTAAAACAAACTAAAGTAACCCTCCAGCCAAAGATCACATAGTGGCTGGCCACGTGTGGTTGTTACTATGGTAAGCGTCAAACTGAAGGGAGTCTTTTCCTTGAAGGAGTATCCTTACTAGTAAATCTGGACCAACCTATTAATCCGGTGTTCCTAATCCAGTAATATCTGTTCATTTCTGCTCTTTTGACAGTGAAAGTAAAACACACACATATTTCAAGCAAGAGCTTTGCAAAATATTGACAAACAAGGAGAGTGTTTTTGGTTTCCTTTGATGCCAAACAAGGGTTCTACACCTAAGTATCATAACGCTAAATTAAGCAGAAAGGAATTGGAACTGACATGCAACAAAAATCTGAGAGGTGTAAGCAATACTAATTATTCTTTGCAGAAAATATATTACATGCTATTTTACTTTGGGGCAGTCATAGGCTTGTGGTTAAGAAACCAGCCTTGTTACCGGAAAGTCCCCGGTTCGATTCCAATTACCGACAAATCATAGCTGAAATGCCCTTGAGCAAGGCACCTAACCTCCAGTTGCTCCCCGGGTGCTGTGCTGGCTGCTCACTGCTCCGGGCACATGTGCTCACTTCACCTGTGTGTGTCTATGTGTGTGTTTCACTGCATGAATGGGTTAAATGCAGAGGACCAATTCCGCTGTGTGCAAACATAGTGGCAAAAATGTATCACTCACTCATCTACTTTCTAATGGTTTCCTAAACACTCCATTGCTGAAGATGACAAACTTTATGTCGGGAACAGCAATCACTACTGAAAGCTCTAAGACTACAAAGGAAGCTCTACTTCATTTAAAATGCCATTAAAAAAGGTCAAACATATATTGCTTTAACGTTGCTAATACAGACAGTAAATGTTGCATTTACATGACTTTAGTGCCAGTGTTATAATGTGTTTAGCACTCATCGGTTCCGAGTACTTACTAAGTGAACCACCTTATACTATGAAAACCTATTAAAACACAGCTTCAATGGAGTTGAATGGGTTGGCAGGATGGCTCTGCATTTCGTGCTGCAATGCATAATGTTTATTAGAAAATTTACCAAATGATGTCACTTCCAATGAAGCTTGGCATCTCTAGGACCAGATAGACTGTGGGCATTGACATTATTGTGAAATGATACTTCGCCTTGAAAGCATTTCACGTTTATTCACATACGCCACAGATTGTAAACGGAACCAGTGAACAATTTGCATTAGTTAGTGTTAGTTGCTAGTGATCAGTGATTTTCTTTCGTACATTTCATATTGAAAGTAAAGTCAATGTATCATTCTTGTGTTTTTATATTATTTCAGACTCGAGGTCTTAAAGAAAGTAAAACTAGCCAGTGAGATATGCACATTGGCTGACAATGTCTTAACTTCAAGGAGAGACTTTTAACAACATTGCAAGCCAACACCAAAGAGAGATTCAATTCCAAAATCAGGGCAAAATAACCGGTCTTTAATTCACACGGCGTCATGGACACAGTCACGCACCCATTCACATACTACGTGTCACATTCGAGACCTTTCCTGGTGTCAAAGTGTAAATATCTGGAAAAGTCTCCCAGTTGGTATAAGGGTAATTTTGAGCATGAGGGCAGAATTTATATCCGAGTATTGACTAATACATACTAACTAATATTAACTAATTGATGTCCAGTCCCCACTGTTTGAATATGTATGTTAATAACATTGTCCTTCTTAGTTTATATAACACTGTTAATTGTTTTATTGACGTTTATTCACTGGCAGAGACTCGGTGTTCATTACATTTCTTCCAATTTTGCTTCACGGTGTAAGAAAATGGCATCAACCTATTCCCCTATTTCATGGCCAAATACTTAGAGTGCTGTTATATCATTAGCTTGTCTGGTGCACTATAATAGCAGTTGCACAGCAATTATGTCCACAGCTCCACATTCCCTTAACATTTTTCATATGCAATCATAGGCCACTTTATTAGATACACCTAGCTAGTAAAAGGTTGCCTACAGATCTTCCTTTATTGTTCATGGCATAATTGCAACAGAGATGATATTGTTCATTCCTTGGATATAACAGCTGGTTATTTCAGTTACTGATGGCTTTCTATTATCTCAAACCAGTCTGCTCATTCTACTCTGACCTCTCACATCAACAGGACATTTTTAGTCCACACAACTACCCCTCACTGGTTATTTCCTCTTTTTCAAACCACTCTTTGTAAACCCATGGTTTTGCAATTCAGCAAACCAACAAATTGTCTTGACCACCTCTAGATGCCTAAATGTGATTGGCTCATTAGATATTTGTGTAAACAATAATTGAACAGGTGTACCTAATAAATGTACTTAGTAACGGTGATATTTTTAGTGTGATTACAATCACACTCTTGTTACTTAATTTTATTGATCTTCTTATTCTTCTAACTTCTCCAACCCATTTTTTGTTTTTCGAGATATCGACACGGGACGACCTTCAAAACATTCTGCATATTTTCTATACCACCGCTTGTATAGGCGTAAGAGATTTGGGGTCCCCCTTATTAATTCAGTTTCCATACTCGCTTAATACTAGTTTGAGAGTCACTGGGAAGTCGGTGCCCAGCCAGCAACTTTGGGCGCAAGGGCAGGAACAACCCTAAACAGGGCGCCAAGCTATCATAGGTGAAAGTGAAAGTGATACATTTTGCCACTATGTTTGCACACAGCGGAATTGGTCCTCTGCATTTAACCCATCCGTG
>JAOUQT010045290.1:0-10973 GCA_025769995.1 Xyliphius kryptos
AACTGAAATATTTTATTCATTGAGATCTAGGATGTGTTATTTTTGTGTTCCCTTTATTTTTTGAGCAGTGTATATTTATATAATAATAAAGGGTTCAGTCATTGAATTCCGGTCATTTTTGTATTTATTGTCTTACTAATTTAAATATTAGAACCAGTGCATCTGTGAGTTTTTGGACACAGTCAGTTACAGAGTACTTAGTGAGTATGAGAGGGTCTGACAATTCCAAAGTTCTAAGCAATTTTACGAACCATGTACATTATGAAGGCGTTCGCAAAAGGTCTGTAGATTTTAGAATTTTCTTATGTATGCAGTTACGAACTATGATACTTTTAGGAAATCTACCCACTTGGTAAATGAGGTAATTGCTGGTCATGCACAGTGAACTTTGAGGATTTATACCAGATATTAATGTGCACTTTGCTGTTAACTTCATTTTATACAATCAGGTGTTTCTTATATAAATGTTCATTAATTCAATCTTACCTTGAAATCTGCTTAAGCCATTCATATCTGAAAACACAATGCGATTCTCATCTGCCCAGTAAATCCTGCTGTTAATGTAGTCAATAGTGAGAGCTGATGGATTGTGTATGTTTGTATCAATAATCACACGTGCTTTACTTCCATCCATGCCAATCCGACCTATGTGTGGATGCTCACAGCAGTCGATCCAGAACAAAAATCTACAATAAGAATTAAAACAGTTAAACAATTAAAAATAAATTGCATTTTATTTAATTTTCACAATTCATAATGTTCTCTCATCATCTTCCTCTACTATGGTCCGCATACACATCAAGGGGAGAGGGATTTTGGGTGCTCAGCAGATGCACCCAGGACTTTTGGACTGTGGGAGGAATTCAGAAAACCCAACGAAACCCCTCTTAGCGAATGTGCAAACCACTACACCACATTGCTGCCCTAATATTGTTAAAGAATAATCCTATTCATATTAAACATTTACAAAAATGCTCACCCATATAGCTCTATGTTAAAGTACAGCGTTACATTACTGTGTAATTAGACATTTTGAATATTGCTTGATGTCAAACGCAACTTGCCAATTTTAATTGTTTAATTGATATGGGCTACATATAGATTTACAGTTGTGGTCAGCATTGTTCCTTCCCTTGGATGTCGAGTATAAAAGTTTTAAAGTCTTTGAGATATGTAGAAGTATACAAGAACAACATAGACTTTTATGTTTATCAGCTATGTTGTTTCTGACGCAGGGAGAGAGAGAAATGGTTGACCTAAAGGGGGTGGCACCAAGAGTGATGAATGGTAATTAGAGATAATTAAAGCACCTGCCATTGGTTTCACTAATTATCGGTGGGCAGCTGTAATCAGTTGGGACAAAACATACAACAGGGAGACAGATCTCGGCAGCAACAGGAACATGGTGTAATGGCGGATCCACCAGCCAGAAGTTGTGTTTAAACTGCTTTTAATGCAGTTTGTGTATACAACCCATAATAATTTTGTCCATACAGTGTATATGTGCAACATTTACCCAGTCAAAGGGTCCAGTGCGATAGATGTAGGGTTCTGAAGTCCAGTGCTCATTACGATGGTCGGGTAAAGTCCATTTGTCTTTGCTACTTCCAGCGTTTTTCTTTCTGCATCACACCAGTACAAGTTTTTTCCAATCCAATCAACTGCCACTGCGTTTGGAACAGAAGTCCTGTGGATTAACTACCAAATAAAAAATAAAGTTAAACTAACATAGTAATAATTATTTTGTGGCTAGTATGATGAACAATGCTTCATTATCCGTCAATGTTGTCATTTAATCTTGAAAAACTCTTGACAGAAACAACTGCAAAACCCAGAGCAAATGCATACCATAATCAAATTTAAAGTAGGTCCAACACAATCTTTGAATGCGTTAACTTTTATTTGGACAGACAGTGTGTATGCATATATTTCTTTGGTAAAACTCTATGAATCTGGTATTCATGAAGCTTTATAAAGTATTCATAACACTTGCCATAAGGCTTTGTAAATGTACATAGATGTTTATAATCATAGTCATAATCTGTTATAACAAATTGACATAAGGCTTGAAAACACAAAGTGACATAATGTATTATAATATAAACGTATTTTATTCTTGGATGATTAGACAGTCGTACTTAAAACAAGATGATAACAATTTACTTAAAATCTGTAAAGAGCATTTATAAGGTTTTTAGTTACAAGTTATTTCCAGGAAAATCACTCGCTAATCACAGATGTTACAAGGCTTTACTTTACTGTTCTTTCTAATAAGTTAATGAACAGTTGAAACATAATTATTTATACATTTTGTCAATGTGTGTTATAAAGCCTTATGGCATGTTCTTATAACACTTTATAAGTGTGGATATGTGCATCTATGGACATTAACACATGCTTAAGACAGGTTTTACGAAGCATTATGAATACTTAATTAAGCTCCATAAATGTGTCCTTAAATTGAATTAGGGCATGAATAAAATAAAAATAACACCATGTTATTAGGTATACTTTTTTATTAATTAGAAGATGTATAAATGTTGCAGCTGATTTTATGATCCGAATTGAACTAAACATACAATAGTGAAATATAACTGATGCTTTGGTATGTGCATTTAGAGTCATTAGTCATAACGGCTGACCTCCATGACTCCCCTTCCTCAGTGAGTTAGTGATTTTTTATTATAGCAACTTATTCACCTCCCAAAGGCAATTTCCTATCGTTATCATATCTGACGTAACACAACTGTAATTCTTTTTTTGTTCGTTATTCTACACAGGGCATTTCCTGTCAGCATTGACCCACAAATTGCACATCAAATGTCAGGTTAGATTATTCAGGACTGAATAGAAATCCAAACATAATGAAGTGGCAACATGCCAGAAATAATTTATTCTATTTCATTTATATGTGAGCTAATAATCACAGCAGCTCCACTGCACAGTCCCAGTGAGACGGACCAGCACTTACGGGGATAAAAATATCATGATGTTTCACCAGTAGATACAGTAGAACACACAAGATGTACGTATTACTCACTACAACTTGAATAGCATCTAGAACATTGTATGGTAAAATTATTGCAGAGTTAAAAAGGACACCTATATCTCTGCTATTAGATTTGTGTAAAGCGTGTAAGAATGAACGTTCCCAGCCACAGGGGCTTGAATGAAGTTGACTTTGGTCTTCCTCAATTAAAAGGATCTTGGCTCAGTTATTGAAAATAGAGGAATGGTCTGATCTAGGCTAGGTGGTGTGATTTTCAATTACTATTGTTCTGCACTGTACCCAATAGTTTTTGTATTTACCTCCTTACTTTGTGATTTTACACAATTTTATTATAAGATTTTCATAGGGGTTAAATCCTTTTATTTTTTACCTAAATTTACTTGCCTTACTGAAACTACTACAATGATTAAGAAACCTGAGCCTGATATTTAATATGAAATGCAATTGGTTGTACCACATTGAAATAATGAAATAATAAAATAATGAGTGATTTATAAATCACATTAATTACTTTAGACTTTTATAAAACATGTTTCTCCTTTAAAGTAAAATATTTTAATGTTAAAGCACCAACTGCTGACAAGTATGGTGAAGGGATTGAGTAGTTCTACAAGTGAACAAGTACTTGCAGAGAATCCTAAGCATTGTCAATACATGTGACACACACACACACACACACACACAATTTACCTTAAGATCACTCCCATTAAGACGCATCCTGTTTATTCTGCGTCCACTTGGCCTACTCGTGTCAATCCAAAAGATCAAATCTCTTTTGTAGTCAAAGTCTAATGAAAGTACATTACTGAGACCCTGAAAAGAAATATTTCAGAAACAATTAGCAAATTTGGTAAATGATTGTGAAAAAATAATGTTTTTACCAAAATAAATATCTAACTAAAAAAAGGACATTAAGAAAACTGAGCATTCTAAATAGAACATTTAACAAGAAGATGAACTGACGATTCTGCAAAAAATAACAAACCAGCCACTAAAGAGCTTGAACAGGATAGCTCTAGTATTGGTCCCAAACCCTGATAATTAAGGGTTTAATCTGGAAGGGCAAATACACAATAGCCAAATAAATCAAATAGATCAAGACAATATTCCATACCGGATCGGTACAGGCCCAGGTTAACTATGACCGCCACCGGTACTGGTAGAACAAGGGTACCGGTGGAAATTGGACTACTGGTTGCTAAAGATGACAAGGAGGTAGGCGTGTGAGGAGACAAGGCAAAAACAGGAGAGGAAAGAGTTTAGGACTAAGGATAGCAACTTTGAATGTAGGAACGATTACAGGGAACGGTGGAGACCTGGCTGATATGATGCAGTGGAGTAAGGTTGATATTTTGTGTGTGCATGAGACAAAGTGGAAGGCTAGCATAAACTGTTCTACTATGGTGTGGATAGGAAGAGAAATTAAGTTTGGGTGGTCCTGAAGGAGGAATATGCTAAGATTTTTGCTGAGGTGAAATAGAGTGTCAGATAAGGTGATGGGTCTAAAGGTAGATATAGAGGGTGTCATGGTGAATGGTGTCAGTGGGTATGCACCAGAAGTTGGCTGTGAGTTAAAGGAGAAAGAAAGGTCCTGGAGAGAGAAAACTGAAGTGGTTGAGAACATTTCCAGAGAGGAGAGAATGGTGATTGGTTCAGATTTCAGTGAGCACATTGGTTAAGTTTACAAAGGGCATGAGACAGGTTTGATGGTTAAGAACAGGAACATAGAGGAATAGATGATGGTGGATTTTGAAAAGAGGCCAGAAATTGCTTTGGTTAACACATATTTCCAAAAATAAAGGAGGAGCACAGAGTGACCTACAAGAATGTGGGCAGGAGCACAGAGGTATGCTACATACTGTGTAGACCAGGTTGCTTGAAAGAGATCAGTGATTGTAAGGTAGTTGCAGGAGAGAGCTTAGCTAGAAAGCATAGGATGGTGGTGTTGGGGATGAATCTGGTGGTTAGAAAGAGGAAAAGGACAAAGGCAGAGCAGAGGCCCAAAAAGTGAAAGTTGAGAAGAGAAGAATGTTATGAGTAAATCAGAGAGTGGTTAAGAAAGTCTTTAGTTGGTAGGAAAAATCTTTCAGCCAAATTGATTAGACATACAGGCAGAAAGGTATTTGGGTACGTCACCTGGACAGGCAAATGACAGCAAGGGAACCTGGTGGTGGAATGAGGGAGTGCAAGAGGGTATTCAGGAAAAAGAGAACAGCAAAAATGAAATGGGACAGGGAGAGGACTAAAGAGAGTAGACAGGAGTACCAGAGGCCATGGTGCAGAGCAAAGACGGAGGTAGCTAAGGCCAAGCAGAATGTATTTGATGAGTTATATGAGAGGTTAGACAATACAGAAGACCAGAAGGAGTTGTGTAGGTTGGCGAGACAGAGAGATGGAGCAGGAAAGCATGTGCAGCATGTCAAGGATGGAAATGGAAATGTTCTAACAGGTGAGAAGCGGGTGAAGGAACGATGGAAGGAGTTGATGAATGCTGAGAATGGCAGGGAAAGAGGAATAGGTGACATAGAAATAGTAAAACAGGATGTAGCAAAGATTAGCAAGGATGAAGTGAGAAAAGCTTCAAAAAGAATGATGAAGGGAAAGGCATTGGGACCTGATAACATACCTACTGGTAGAGGTTGTGATTTTGAGTAGGTTGCTTTAATGGGATTCTGGAAAATGAAACCATGCCCAAGGAATAAAGGAAAAGTGTACTTGTTCGAGTCTTTAAAAACAAGGGTGATGTACAAAGTTGTAGCTTCTACAGTGAGAGTGTTGTGGAAGCTAACGCTTAAACAAGTGGTAACTGTGAACAGTGGTATGGTTTAATGCCAAGGAAGAGCTCCACAGATGCAATTTTTTGCCGTGGAAATACTGATGGAAAAGTATAGAGAAGGTTAAAAAGATTTTGTTGCTTTTGTAGATCTAGAGAAAGCTTATGAAAGGTTGCCAAGAGAAGAACTGGTGTAGGTGTATGAGAAAGAATGATACAAAGAGAACATTTAGACTTTAGTGTTTTGGAAGAGCAGAGCTGATTTTATCCATTGTTAGAGATAATTGGAAGAGTTGTGTACTGGCTGTTAAGATTCCTGAGCCACACAGTGCATGTAATATTCTATGGACTGCTGACTGAGTTTGTACACAAGCATCTTTTTCAATAAATTTTAATTGAATGGCTGTAAATGAGTACAATCTAATTCAAAGAGTCCCTTTGTGTATGTGTATATAAGCATTAGGAGGAAGGTCATTAAACGGGGCTCATTGCTTCATGCTCCTGATGATTGTATATCTTTGTGTTGATTGGGTTAGCTGTTTTTTTTTTTTTTTTTTTACAGTACAGTGTTAATGACATTTTACCTGTTTTAGAAGAGTGTAGTTGGACCCATCCAGGCTAATCCTCCTGAGTTCATGATGATCGGCCAAGATTAAAAATGGCTGCTCCACTAAGAATTACACAACATGAGAAAATACTGTATACAATCAATTATGTACCACTTATTACATTTCAATGACCAGTCCATGCAATGTATTTATTGTTATTAATTTCCTTATATGCATTCGTCAGTGTGTGCGTGCGTGCGTGCGTGTGTGTGTGTGTGTGTGTGTGTGAAGAGGGTTGCACTACCTGAAACAGCTCGACAGCTGTGTGTATCTGTCTCCAGATGCTCATAACCATCCGCACACACACACTTGTAAGATCCATAAGTGTTCACACAATGTTGGCTACATGGGAATCTCTCTGCACACTCATTGATATCAATACATGTCCGTCCATCTGTCTTGAGACGAAAACCCGGCCAGCAAACACACTGCAGAAACAGAAAACATTTCCAAACGCCATTGTCTCTGAGCCTTTTATTTGTTTCTAGTCCCAATTTAAGCTCTAGTGTGTTTGAACAGGGACAGTTGGTATAACTGAGCTGGTGGGGTTTTAACAGAAAAAAAAAAAAAAAAAAACAGGTACCACTCCTGGTTGTATGTAAAATCTTCTGTTGTTTTTTTTTGTTGTTTTTTTTTCCAAAAAAAATAAAAAAAAAGATGTTGTGGTTTTTTATAAATCTATATACAGTATTACGGCAACCTTTTAGATTTTTTTTTAGAATCAGCAAGCTAGAAGAACAAATTTAAAGATCTCATCTCATCATCTTCTACTTAATCCTACACTACGGACAAGGATTTTGGTGAGGAAAGAGAAAATTTCAAGCACTGGGCAGATACACCCAGGACAGGGCACCAATCCATCACATGACATACACACTTACTAAATAGAGACTATTTAAAAGCAGCCAATTCACCCAATTAATTCATGTTTTTTAACTGTGAGAGAAAACCAAAACAAATTCCTCTGTGTAAGCAAAGTAGGCAAATAGATCACTATTACTTTTAGATGAATCCAAAATTTAAAATGCATAAATAACACATTTGTAAAGCTTTATAAAGCATTCATAATGCTTAAGCATTTGTTAATGTCCATACATGTACATAACCACCTGTTCTAAAAACATGGCATAAGGCTTAATAACAGTGACAATGGTATAAAATAATAAGTCATGCATTTAAACTATTCATTAAGTTATTACAGAGAGCCGTGACATAAAGCATTATAATGTTTGTATTTAATGAGTGCTCAAAACTTTTTCAAAAAAGCTTATGAGCACTCTTTACAGGCATAACGTAGCATTGTCATCAATTACCTCTTTGAAAGAGACTGCATACATAGTAGCACATAATGACTTATAAATCATTATAAATCATCTGGTTTTAAGTAAGAATTTTTTAACGTCCAAACAATCAAAAGTTTAAATAAGTTCCTATTACAACACATTATACCAATTTGTGTTATAAATGCAAGGCAAGTTTATTTATAGAGCACCTTTCATACAGAAGCAATAAAGCCTTACGTCAAATTGTTATAACCATTTGAACATCTATGTACATTATCAAAAGTTTATGACAGCATTATGAATAAATAAATAAAGCTTTATAAATGCAACCCATTTGCATTTAAATGCACTTAAAATCATTTATACTTCAGATTTAAAGGAACCATTTGAGTAAAAGCTATTAATTGCTTAAGAGTGCTAAACCCCAGACAGCACGAGCATGCACCTTGTTATATATGCTTGTGCAACATATGGTAATTTACGATCTGATGCGTTTAGGCTTCTTTATTCGCTAACAACGATAGATTTTTTTATTCACCATAGTTGTTGGTCCTAAGGATTGTCTTGGGTTCTGCTAGTTCATTATGTCCACTGACTCATGGGTTTCCAAAAACACATTGTTTGACCTCTTGTCAATAGGGGGTGCTGCAGCTCCCTTAGCACACAGCACTTGTGAAATGAGGAAGTGTGCTTCTGGCAGGCTAAAGATTTCAAATTTGTTTGTCCCAGTGCAGCAGCACCTTTCTGTAAACACGTGCCAATTTAGCTTGTCCTGGCTGTCATGCACTTTTATTTTTTGTGCGTGTATGCATGTTTGACAGGCCTGTCTTGGCTGTCAGCCAGTGCACCAGGTAATACCTGTTTACTATTTATAAATGATGTAAAATGAGGAGAACCTGGGCTAGCATCTTTTATTCCCAACTTCATAAATGTACATATAAACATTTGGTCTTAAAGTGTATTTTCTTCCTAATTAGAAAACCGGGTAGCAATCAAACATTGGTACTCTTTAGTGTTTAGTCAGCATGCTTCTGGTTTAGAAAGCTGGTTACATTACCGGCATTATTGGCTGCTACACTCATTTGTAGAGCACTACACAAACAGTTCCCTTATACGAGAATTAAAGCTTATTACAACTAATTATTGCAGGAAACCTGATCAAAGTCAGTGCCATATTGATTTTCGGTAACACTACCTAAATCCGGTTTTCATAATGCATTATTAATGAATAAGTTTTTATAATGCGTTACAATACTTGCCTTAAGCCTTAATCAATGTCCATAAATGTATTTATAGACATAAAGTCTTATGACATTTGTGTTTAACGGGTGCTTTTTCTGAAAAATACTTTATAAATGCTCATAACTGTTTTTACTGTAATTACCCTTTTGAAAGAGTCTGCATACATAGTGGTACATTATAAAAGCTTATAAATGCTCTTTACAGACTTTAAGTAAAGTGTAATCATCTTGGTTTAAGTAAAAATGTTCAAACATCCAAAGAATCAAAAGTTTCAATAAGTTCATATTGTAATGCATTATGTCACTTCATGTTATAAAGCCTTATGTCAAATTGGTATAATTTATGAATATTATTATGACCATTTAAGTACATTAACAAAGGCTTTCGACAAAGGTTATGAAGTGTTATAAATACTTTATAAAGCTTTATAAATGCAGGGTGTTGGGCTAGCAATCTAAGGGTTGTGGGTTCAAATCCCAGGTCCACAGAAGTTACCTTGAGCCAGACCCTTAACCCTTATTGCTTCAGGGATTCTGTATACAACCCTGTGTTCTGACACCAACTATTAAGTTGGATACTTGTAAGTGGATTTGGAAACAAATGTAATGTGTTACAAATGATCAATGCAGGAAACCTGATCAAATGCATTTCTTTTTTGATATTTGTTAACACTTTCATATTCATAATGCATTATTTATAAATTTACATTTTTATAATGCATTATAATACTAGTCATAAGCCTTTGTTAATGTCCACAGATGTACAGCCACACTCATAAAGCTTTATGAATGCACTTTTAATGCATCATAAATACCAAATTAATTAAAAGTGTTACTTCATATTATAAGTGCTTGTATTTATATTACATGGCTTGTAGAGCCGCTCAGTGACTCACTCACAGCAAGAGGTTTCCTGGGTTCAGCTCCCTGGAATAACTTTCTGTGGAGTTTACTTGTTCTCCACAAATCTGTGTGCATTTACTTCAGTGCCTCTAGGTTTTATTCAAAGCCCAAAGAAATTTGTATCAGGTGAACTGAGGAGCTTAAATGGATCCAATGCGAATGTGTTTGTCTGTGTGTGTATTGCATAAGATAAAGATCCTGTCCAGGGTATTTCCTTTCTTTATGCCCAATAAGGAAAATATCCAGTATATCTATAATAATTAGGATAAGCAGCTTAAATTCTTATATCATTGTGTGTTGTCCATGCAGGCTGGAAGCAACTACTTACACAAAGCAATAAGGCAAAGGATAAAGCATTATTGGTGAATTAATTATGGGCACGGCCCTGTGGCGTAGTGTTAAGCACGTTGGCCTCTTAGCACTAGAGATTCTGAGACTGATCTGGGTGGAGTTTTCATAGGTCCTCTGCATGGGTTTTTCCCGGGTTTTACTGTTTCTTCTCAACAAAAACAAAATTTTAAGGTGAACTGGCTGCTCTAAATTGTCCCCATAGTCTCTGGGTTCCAAGCACGGTAGAGGGTGAGGGTTGTGTCAGGAAGGGCATCCAGTGTAAAACACTTGGCCAAATCTAAAATGAGAGATCATTGCTTTGGTACATACACACTATAATAATATAAAAGGGTTAATTCATAAATGTGTTTATTTAAAACAACATATACGACTAAACTAGTCTACCAAGGTGTAATCTAATCTGTTTTTATGTAAACATCGATCGCTAAGTAACGAATACTGACTTGGTGCTCAGTGGGAGGACTTTTTATATTAATCTCTATTTTCATTAATGTTAATGAAGAAATAGGGCATGAGAGGGCAAGGTATTATTGCGGATTGCCGTAGTTTATTCACAAAAATGCACAACCTCTAATGCCTTATACAGCGGGTGAAATAAGTATTGAACACATCACCATTTTTCTCAGTAAATATATTTCTAATGGTGCTATTGACATGAATTTTTTGAAATTTTTGACCCATTCTTCCACACAAACAGTCTTCAAATCTTGAAGGTTTCGTGGGCCCATTCTATGAACTCTGATCTTTAGTTCTTTCCATAGATTTTTTATTGGATTCAAGTCAGGTGATTGGCTGGGCCATTCT
>JAOUQT010045300.1:0-10973 GCA_025769995.1 Xyliphius kryptos
CAGCGCCACAGCCTGATCGACTCCATGCCATGCCACATTACTACAGTAATCCAGGCCAAATGACCCCCAAGTAAATATTTTTCATACTTTTCATGTTCACAATTTTTAGGTGATTATTACTAAAAATATTTTATATTGGTCTAAAATAATATTACGATTTTCTGAGATACTGAATTTTAGATGTTCATTTGTTACAGCTATAATAATAAATATTAAAAGACAAACATTTGAAATATATCAGTCTGTGTGTAATGAATGAATATAATATACAAGTTTCACATTATGAATGGAATTACTGAAATAAATTAACTTTTTCATTATATTCTTATTTTATGACCAGCACTCGTATGTTGAAAATTATGGAGGGAACCCGGAACCCCCCCACCCCCAGTTTTGTTAAAATGAAATAAAATTAAAATGAAATGAGTCTCATACTAGTTCCCTTAAATGCCACACTCAGAACAACTCAGCACAATAAACATTGTTTTAATTGTTTTAGAAAGCAGGTGGGTACAGTTATAGTACAGGTTACCTCACTGAAACCTCATAAAGACTGCTCATTCCGAAGTTAAAGCACGTTTCAGTGTAACATATTTGTGCAATACATCAGCCGGTGCTGTGTCCAAACAACATAAAAACACTTAAAAGTCTTTTTAACAGTAACCATTTATAACAGTGAACTAGCATATAAATATACAATCAGCTTGCTAATGGATTGCGCAAAAGCTTGAGTTAGCATACCTAACATGACAAACACCATGCAACCTTCTAACAAAGCACCTGTGCATTAACAGCAGCCATTTTGAACCCATAATATAAAAGTCCTTTAAAAAAAAATATACACCTGCTAAACCTGCTAACAGTTTTATCACTCCACCTTTACAAACCAATGAGAAATATCAGCGCAGATTAATTCATCAGTAACCAAAACCAATTTACCATCTTTTTGTTTTCATTTAAGCTATTTAATTTGTTAATTTACTATCTAAGCCACTCTCCTAATTAACATCTAAAAGGGAAAAAAAAACCTGGAAAAGGTCGCCAGTCCATTGCAAAGCTGACACAAGGACTTAGTGTTCATATCTGGAAGTTTTTTTTATCCAGCACTTCTTTTAGGATATTTTTGGCCCGTTTCAAAAAAATTATGAGCTTTCTTGAGTAAATGCACAAGGACATGAGTGTATGCAAATCACACCAAAAGAAGAGCTAGCTTTGAGGCAACAGCACAAATACTATTGCTTTTTATAGTAGAGTTCTGTGTGAATAAAACTGCTATTAAAAAAGCAGGCCTCTTTAATTGAGTTTTTTTAATAGACCAATTTAATAAAAATAAAGTAATTTTAAGGTATAAGTTAAAAAAATGGTAACTGAAAATAAAGCACTTTTAAACCCTCTTATAGCTTCATCAGTCAGCTGTATTAGACCTGCTAATTTCGCACTGCTGTAGGTAGAATGAGAACATGTACGACGAGGATTCAGCCTGAATCTGCGTTTGTAATGTGACTACATTATTTTTTTTTATTATATACAACTACAGTGTGTACTAAACTCTTTTTTAAGAGAAGCCTCATTCCTAACACCATCCAAATTCTGTAAGATGATAAGGTTATAATAGAATTAGTACTTCTAAAACATCCTGGAATAGTATATGACATGCCCCAAGAACAAACCGAAAACATACATTGAAAAACTCATACAATACATTTTTGAACAATCACTGAAAATTCTAAAAAAGCACTGTTCAATTACAGAACAATTAGCTTTCCATGCAGTGCATCCCATTATCACCCAGGGCATATTTTTTAAAGCTGCATTTTCTATTCTAAAGATCCGACTTACATCAGTCCATTGTGAATGAGCACACTAATAAATTTGAATGTGATCGTTCACTGTTAAGGCCACTCAGCATGTTGCATTAGTCTATATAATCCTATAAATGCTGCTGTACTCACTATAGAATGGATGAAACATTTTGATGCTGCATTACATTTTGTAGAAAGTTTAAATTAAGATTTGTTGTATCTCGTGCGTAAGCATCTTATTGGGACTCAAACAAGTTGTATCAGAACCTTGTATCAGAACAGACGACACATGTAATACTTTCTAGTTGTTCTGGTGTGGTTTGTGGTTCTGATCCTGTCCACTGTCCTCGCCAGAGGGAACAAGGTGGGTCACGTGACCAATGCCCTTGGTCACGCCCTCTCGAAACAACAGCTTTGCACCGACTCTCAAATACTCCGGGTGCTTGAGGAATCGGAAACATACCACAGCTCGCTCTCCTGTGCGTAATTCCTCCTACACAAACACAGGCTTTACTTACACTAAACTGACAATATTTTTTGTGATGACAACATTTGTTACTATGAGGTTTAATACCATATATCTTCAAATAAATTTAATTCATTTTGAATTCAGATTTTGTCTATGATGTTAAGAGTTATACACAAAGTGCATACACAAACATTTAAATGTGCAATACACAAACAAAGTGATAAAAGGGAGCAGGGTTTCAGATTTCGAGTGTTAGTTCGGGAACCTTTGTATTACTGCTGCTATGGACCGCATGCAAGTTACCCCTTGCCCCTTAAGCTAATGCTTTAATTTTTTTCCCTCACAACCTTTATGGATCAGTATCTAAGATGCTAAAATTTGCTTAGTGGTTTGGTGAACCAAGAGGGTCGAAAGTCACAAATGTTAATTTTTACAAAAAATGTGTGATTTTGCAAATGTTTATTATTAAATTAATGTTTAAAATCTAAATGAGTTACATCCCAATTAATTACAGCAAAGGGTCCTGCATAATTATATTTTAACAACTCTGCAAAACACTTTTTACATCTCCATGTCCACTAACAGTTTCTACTTACAAAGACACATGAATTTTGTGTTTTGGTATTTGTATTATTTGTTTACTGTTATTGCTGGATATCATGCATTTGTGCATTTCATGCAGCAAAGAGGAATCACACAAGCTCACCTTTCCAAGTAAACACTCCACCGTGGCTGTCTGCCTCACATTCCCCACGTGCACGGTGACCTGAAAGCCACGGCGGAAGGTCTTGGCGTGAAACAACAAGACAATTGCTGCCTCAAACTGCCAGCAGATTGTAGGGTTCATCTTAGGACTGACCATCACCATGCCCTTGCACACAATACACAAAGACATTACATACGGTACAGCAAATCTTATTCATTTCTTATTAATTTAAAAAACTGCTTTGGGGAAAAAAAAAACATGAAAATAAAAAAGTGGGAAAACACAGATGCACTGTTCAATAGACCAAGTTCATCTTATAAACATTTTTTTCTAATTTACATAGTACAGTACCAGTCAAAAGTTTGGAGTCAATTGTCTATTTTCACCACTTACTATTTAGATGGACTTTGTAATTTTACAATTACAGACTGTAATTTACATTTATTTATTTAGCAGATGCTTTTATCCAAAGCGACTTACAAATGAGCGAACAACACAAGTCTGTAGTTAAGGAAAAAACAGCTGCACTTTAGTATCATCAAAACCTTGCATGATTAGATTTTTCTTTAGCAAGTGTTTGTGGCTGAATTGTTTTAAAAAGTTTTTTGAAGATACTGAGTGAGTCATCCTTGCGGATGGTGTTGGGAAGATCGTTTCACCATTTAGCAGTGGTGAATCAAATGGAGTGAGAATTAGTAGAGATAGGATGAGGGCTTGGACCATCAACTGGGCAGCCTCAGATGGATTCTGTGTACAATCTATCTGTTGACACCTAGTTTAGTTACTGTGACAGTGGCGCTTGGGAGAGGAGAGGTGGCGCCGACGCGCTGATCAGGGAGATTGATTAGCGCACCTGACACGGCTCTGGCCGACAACTGTGTGACTTTATAAGCGGGCATGGCACATGCCCCGGAGAGAGTTCTTCAACATGCGACAGGACTGGTGGGACAGTGGACAGGGGACGTTTATAAGCGCGTGTACTGAAAATGCCGGGTGTGTGTGTAGACATGTTCATGTTAACAATAAAGCTGTTCTTGTTGTCCTCATCCTCTTCACCCTGCTACAGTCACACTTCCATACTTTTGTGCTTCCATGTCTCTTTCTTACTGTCATTTGATAGTTTTGGATACCTAGTTAAGCCATTTGATAATCATACCTTGGTTTCTTAACTTGATTTTCTTTGTGTGTAAGTTTATGTTCTGCTATTAGTTCTGCAACAAATGTTCTATGTCACTTATTAATTACTGGTGCCTTGCTTGTATCTCTTTCCATCCATATATTTGTCTTTCTTATTATCAAATCTTATCATTATACTGTTATGTTGATTAAGTGTTATATTCAAGTGACAATAGACAGATACCTTGCGTAGCAGTGAGCGGTCAAAGTTTCCAAGTGCAAGTGTCGCTGCCTGACCAGCTCGAAGGACTCTGCACGCCGAGCGATTTCTCTGCATGCTGCATACCTTTAACCGCAAGAACTTTCCTTCATCTGTAGGCCCCACCACCAAGCGATCTCCCTCACGACACACTCCACTGCACACACCAAAACCAGCTATAGAATTTAAAGTACTACAGTAATAAACTACATAATTCTCATTTTGCTATTTTTGTGTTATTGTTTGAAAATCGGGTGAAGTTTTTATGTTACGCGAATTTCCTCCAGGTTCTCCATCTTTCTCCCACAGTCCAAAAACATGGATTCGAAACAAACTGACTGCTCTTAATTGCCTCTATAACGTCTGTATGTCAGCATGCAAGTGTGTTCCAATAGATTGGCGCCCTGTCCTGGATGTCCCTGACCAGTGCCCAAATCTTTCTCTCCTGGATGGGCATGGGGAATCCCCCTTAACCACAGTAGAGGATTAAAAAGAACATAATGAATGAATAGATGAATGTGTTATTGCAGGGTTTTTTTCTCACCTGTAGAGTGTTCCTCCAACCACAGTTCCTACATCTGGTACACTGTAGATCTCATCAACCTGAAAAACAGCAGAGTTGTAATTCAGATAAACCAGATTTAACTTTAATTTTGAAATACAATACCAGTTTGAACACACCTCATTTTTTCTCCACGTATTGTCCATTGTATAAGTTCCATTTACTGTAAAGATGGACTTTGTAGTTCTTCTATTACAGACTGTAGTCCATCGGTTTGTGGACTGCAGTACATACTGTGTTACTCACCTATACTCTGTTCTCTAATTGTCAGGACCCCAATAGTACCACCACAGAGCAGGTATTATCATTACTGGTCCTGACCAACAGAGAACAGAGAACCAACAGCAGTCTAACAAAAAATAGAAAACAGTTTGACTGCAGTCTGTAATTTTAAAACTTCAAAGTCTATTTTTATTATAAGTTGAGAAAATAGATAAGCAAAATATGGTGTGTCCAAACTTTTAAGTGTTAATGTACTTTCAACTTGAGTATTTCAGGCTGGTAGATTAGTTCATATAAAATGAAAAAATATATATATATATATATTTTTTTTACTGATATTTGCAAAACATCATTATAAATTTACCAATTAAATATGTTTTAATATTGATGTGTGTGTGTGTGTGTGTACCTGGAATTCAGTGAGCTGCTGCATGAGCTCCTCTTGTTCTTTGCTGTTACTGAGAGGTGGCAGAATGTTAAAAAAGACCTTCAGTAGGTCCAGGTTCTCCCCAGAAACACTCGACAGGGTAAAGATCGGTGTGATGCTGCAAAGGTGATTATGCTTAGAAAAACTTATAAACATATACACTGAGACCTATACACACAGATACAGTGGGTTTGTACCTGGAGGACTGGGCAAATTGTTGGGCCGCAGTGACAGCATCATCTCGGTTGTTGATCAATACAGGCACCTTGTTGCACCCAGGAAGCTTGAGGAGCCGCTCCAGCTGGCGCACTGTCTTCTGGACTGCTCCTCCCACACAGACATCCACCTTGCTTACTACTACAAACACCGGTACCTTTAGCGCCAGGGCCAGGCCCAGATGCTCCCGCGTGGTGCCCGCTGAAAAAAGGAAGATGCAAGCATGCTGACAACACTAAAAAGATAATGTAGGAGAAAGTAATACCGTTGTCATTGTGATATATAATACAAAACATTTCCAAATGAAAACATAATTTCTTTTCTTATTATATATGTATAAATCAGGCAGCACGGTGGCTTAGAAGTTGGCACATTCGCCTCTCAGCAATGGGGTGTTTGATTCCTGGTTCGAATCCCAATCTGGGTGAAGTTTCCATGTTCTCCCCGTGTCTGCGTGGGTTTCCTCCGGGTTCTCCGGTTTTCTCCCACAGTCCAAAAACATGGCTTTGAGATAAATTGATTGCTCTAAATTGCCCTGTATAGTGTGTGTATGTGTGTATGGCTGTGTGAGTGAGTGTGCACGATGGATTAGCGCCCTGTCCTGGGTGTATCTTCCCAGCGCCCGAGACGCACTCCCCTGGATGGGCATGGGGAACGCCCCCGCGACCCTCAGAAAGGCATAAGCGGAAGATAATAAATTAATATATAAATCTGCATCTACAGATGCTTTCATGGCATGATCCAAATTTTTTTCTAAAATACTCTATGTGAAGGTTTTCATAAGACTTCTTCAAGAGAAATCTTGCTTACCCATCCAAAAGATTATTTATTTCTCAATTCCTGTCATGGAATTTATTCTGGTTTATTTTAAATGTGTTTAGTGGGGTAGCAATCACAGCTCTTGGCGAGCCAGGCACGTTCATTAACAATGTCAATCATGGAAAAAAATGGAAATTTCCCAAACTGTTTGCACAAAATTTGAAAGTGTTTGATGCATACCCTGCATCACTTCAAGTGAACCAGCTAAATCAAAAAGTAAAACAATATGTACTAATTCCCTTGTCCATATAGTGTATTTTTAATATCTGGGGTTACACTTACCAATGCCTGTGTTAGCACCCACCACCAGCATGGCAAAGTCAGGACAGTAGCTTGTCAAGCCAAAAATCGTGGTCTTTAGGTATTTGTGATGACCAGCCAGGTCAATAAAGGTGATCATCTTGGATGAGCTTTCACAGATTTCTTCAGCTGAACGAGACTCACTGTAGTTCACCACCTGTTAAGAGAAAAAACATGCATGAGTAAAAGTGGTACATGGAAACAATGAAATGGAGCTGTGGCGACCCCTAAAGGCAACAGCTTTGAAAAGAAGATAAATAAGGTTGGAAAACTCTTTAGTCCCCTTAGTTAAATCGTTGTAGGTCACAGTCAACGTTGTAGGGCACAGTCATCTAGTTAAGATGAACAGCCCAACCAAGACAGTGGACTATATTGTAGAAGCATCCATCCATCCTCTTATTCCTCTACTAGGGTTGCGGGCCCCATCCAGGGGAGAACGTCTCGGGCGCTGGGCAGATTCACCCAAGACAGGGCGCCAAAGCATCGCTGGGCACACACTCACTCACATCCACACACACAATCACACACTATACAGGGCGATTTAGAGCATTCAATTTACCTGGAATCTATGTTTTTGGACTGTGGGAGGAAACCGGCGTACCAGGAGAAAACCCACAGAAACGGGGAGAACATGGAAACTCCACCCAGATCAAGATTCGAACTGGGAATACCCAACGCTGAGAGGCGAACGTGCTAACCACTAAGCCACCATGCCTCATAATTCTTATGACACGATAAAAGCATCTTATCAACTTATAACTGATTTGTTTTTCTTAGCAGTTTTGCATTATGATGAATTCTTTCTGTTATAATGCTTCACCAATAGTGGAATAAGTTGACAATGACGATATATTAGCACTCAGGTGGGAGACCCAGGTGATCTGATTTGATATTAATGGTTGTTTGTACCTAAACAAGTTTATAATGATTGCTACTTTTTAATATTTTTGTAAACATTGATAATATTCTAAATTCACCAAATTTACGTTGATGTCTTATCAGGAGAAAACATGGATAAAAAAATTGGTTTATTTTAAGAAAGTAATAGAAGTAAAAGTAAGAATTCTAATGTAAATGATTTTAATGCTTTTAGAAATCCAAACATAATTGTTTTTTATTCTCATGTTCATCACCTCTCCTTTGCTGTTAAATCCCAGAATCTCAAAGCTGATGCTGGACGTGCGGCCTGTCTGGATTTCATGTAAATGTCTGAAAAGGTTGAGTCGTGCTCGTCCTCTGCCATTATCTAGCTCGCCTTGTGTCAGAACGCCTAAGAGGGTGGACTTCCCGGAGTCAACGTTGCCCAGCACAGCCACCCGCAGGTCCAGAAACTACAGAGTAATAAAAACAATATTCAGCTTGTTTAACAAAACTACTTATAAAACATTAGATTGAGATGCAATTTACTATGATTTACTATACCTCTTAGTCTAATTAAACAGATGATGCCATATTATTAGTAACCACAGTGCAGAAAAAAACATAGTTACTGTTAAGTATCTTTCCAAATATTGTCCATTAATTTCTGCTTATTATTACCACAATTAAAAGTTGAACACCATTACTCACTATTTCTATATCAAAAGTAAACTAGCATAAAAATGTTTATTAAGGGTTTGTGAATATGAAAAATCTAAAAAAAAAAATTTTAAAAGTTAGATAAAAAAAATTGAGTCTTTGACATAAGCAAAAAGTCAGTCAAACTAAATAGACAGATGTACGTATGTGGGTGCTGATGTTTAACAAGAGACTATGGACATTGCATTACATTCCAAAGATGGGGTCATGGTCAGGACTATGTGGAATTTCTCCAGACCGAACCAACTGAACTGAGTGTTTATAAATCTCGCTTCTGTTAACAAATTTTCAGTTATGCTAAAACTGGTATTCTCTTAACTTTTGCTACAACACTTAAAACTCAAAACAGACTTTGGAAGATTATTAAGATCTATGTACAAATTTAAAAAACAGAAGTGGTTTTAATATTGTAGTTGCAAAGACGAATTCTGTGCATAATTTCGAAAAATTTTGTTATTTAAATACTGGGGCACAATTAAATTATATGTATTGCACAGTACAGTGAGCTCCATCTGAAACCTATATCTGACCTGCTGATTATCTGGAACTTTTCTCACAAGAACCTCTGAGATTTTTCTAGGCTGATCTGAATCATAGTCCACCTCTCTCTCTCTCAGAAGTGTGATGTCAGCACCGACCCTGCACACACAACACACATTACACACACAAAAAACAAACAACCATGAGATGCCAATTAATTATATATATATATATATATATATATATATTTTTTTTTTTTTTTTTTTTTTAATTTATATCCAACCCTTGTTTGATTTTAATTATCTTATAATGTTACAGAGCTGCAAGTAGCCAGATATTTAGATAAACATTCATTATGTGGATTAAAGAGGTTTGGGTACAGAATAATGGTTAATAAGGTTTATTTGAAATAAGGGTTAATAAGGTTGTATTTGCCCCGTGCCCGAGACGTTCTTCCCTGGATGGGTATGGAGAACCCCACCGCAACCTTACTACAGGATCAAGCGGAAGAAAATGAATGAATAAATTAATGAATGATGGAGTACAGGTTTGTGGTAGTGTCAGGTTCAGAGTTAGAGGGTCACTTTGTACTTCTCAGCCATCCTGCGTAGGGTGTTTATGGAGGCCTTCATATCGTTTTCCGAGAGTCCCACCAGCAGGCCATTATCCTCAACCCCAATCTGGTAGACTGCTTCACCTCGACCCTCCTGCAGGCGCCACTTCAACTGGGTTGCCAGATGCTCAAAGCGGTATTGTGTGGGGTTAACCAGCTTCAGCTAAAAAAAAAACAATGGGATTTTTACATTTTCCTTAAGTGTGTATAACACTACAAAAGGTAATCTAGAATACAATACCTTGTACTCAATGTTTCCTTCCTCTGCCTGAAACACAGAAATGTTTCAAAAGACCTTTATATTTGCAGTATACTTTAACATCCACATTAAAAAACCAACACCAGTGTAATTATTATCAATACATTAACCAACAATACATTAATCTAAAAGATTTTTAATTCTGTGCTTTTATTTATCACATCAGCATCAAGTGCACTGGCTTCCAGGCCGTCCATCACTTAACCACTCCTGCTCACACACGTGTTTCACATCTCTGCACATCTTTTTATTGGGCTATTGATGTCCATTTGTTAGCATAATAGTAAAAAGAGGTATTTTTATCTAACTTTTCCTAAATCCCTTTTTAATACCAAAAGCAGAATTTAAAAATAGTGATTAGAACCTCCACCTCTCAGTGCTGGGAATCCTACTTCGAATTGTGGTATGGGTGGAATTATTTGTTCTCACTATGTCTGCATGGGTTTCCTCTGGGTTCTCTGTTTTCCTTCCAACAGTCCAAAAACATGAAATTAAGGTGAATTGGCTGCTCTAAATTAACCCTATCTATTGTCTGTCTGTGTGAGCGATTCCATGTTTCCCTGTTTTGTTTTCAGAATAAAATTTAACACAGACCTTTTCTGTGTATAAAGTGTTGCTTGTAGTTAACCAAGTCCATTAGAGAGGTTTTCAAACTCCTGAGTTATTTAGATTTTATACAATTTTAAGTTGCATTATGTCAATCTTTACTAAGGTGTTTTTTAAGGTGTGTCTGCTATTCTCTATAATATATTTTCTCTTATTACTGTCTGGTACAGCAGCTGTTCCACATGTGACCGCATGGCCCTGAAGAGGGCGGTAAGTCCAAAGCGACTTGCAAATATCCTACAGCTATATCAAAACACAGGGTTGATACAGCAGCCTTAAAGAAATTAGGGTTAAGGGTCTTGGCACGGAACCACATTGGACTTTCAGTGGACCTGGGATTTGAACACACAACCTCCAGTTTGATGGTTCAACTACCACAACTACCACAGCAGGACAGCAGTTATCCAGAACAGGACTGTTGACTTTATTGTCATCAGGCAAGAGGTATCACAGCATCTGTCATTTATTCAAGTCTCACCATAAGAACTTCTGTCCGGACTTTCCGGACATGTAATACAAATGACAAATAAACGTGAAGA
>JAOUQT010045317.1:0-10973 GCA_025769995.1 Xyliphius kryptos
TATGACATTGGAGACAGAGAGCTTCTGGCAATTAAATTGTCTCTCCAAGTGTGGAGGCACTGGTTAGCGGGGGCCATGTACCTATTTTTGATATACACAGATCAAAAAACATTTGAATACTTGAAATCAGCAAAAATATCAAATCCAAGGCAAGCTAGATGGGCCATGTTCTTGACTCGCTTCCAGTTTCGTATCGCTTACCTAACTGGATCGAAAAATGGCAATGCTGTCGCCCACTGCCGGCAATTTGACAGAAAGGTTAATGAAAAAATTAGTGCAATCCATCCTGTCACAGTCTAAATTCATTCATGCGATTTCCTGGGATCTGGACCAGCTGTTTGGGTGGCAACAAAAAATCGAAAGTTGGACATGGACGTGAACTGTATGTTTCTCCAAAAATATATGGGACTGATTGTAAAAAAAAAATTAACAATGTTTCTTACAGGTTCCAGCTCCCCAGTCACTCCAGAATGCACCCGACTTTCCACGTCAGCCAGCTTAAGCCAGTTCGTTAGTCCCAGCTACCAGAACCTTGGCTACTCATCCAAGAGTTCCATAAGTGGTACCCACACAAACCTGCTCCTCTCAAGCCAGGCAAGCCCAGAGGGAGAAAGAAAAGGCTCCCGGAGGTAGCCCCTTAAGGGGGGCTCTGTCATGTCCATCACCACAATAGGGCATCAGGAACTGTGTGTCTGGACTCACATGGTTACACACACACACACGCACACACAGTGCAGTCTCTCACAGCGCTCTTTTAATTGAATCCACCTGACAGGTATTTGTAGGTATTTACCTTCACCACATTGACTACTTAAAGGCCTGCAGGATTTAGAGACACTGTGTTCTGTCTGATCTGTTTACGTTTGTTTGTTTAAAATAGTATCCAGTCAGTTTGTCTGTCATCCCAGTAATCGGTTTAGTCTGTACTACTGTACTATTATTCCTGTTTTTTATCCCTCACTGAATTAGGAACACCTCCCAGTTTTAGTTATTCACAGATATTTTCTATGTTTTTTGGCTTTTTAGAATAAGTGAAGCCAAAGTGTCTGGGGGTTGCAGATTCTGAGTTGTCGTTTGTGCTACTTCTGTGTTTTTATTGTGGACTATATCAGCCTTTATGTTTTGTTTATTCTCCCAGCTCTCCAAATTGTCCTATATTTTGTGTGTGCAACATAATATTATAAAAATCCCTATTGTCTCCTAAACACTTGTCTGGAGGGTTTGTTACAAGGATCTTCCACCTAATCCACATGGGGTTGCGGGCCAGTGGGTACTCTCCCCGCAACTCTTGGTGCAAGGGAAGGAACAATCCATCTTAGAGCACACACACACATTCACACACTAAGGGCCACTTTAGCGACACCAATTAATCAAACGTGCATAACTTTAGAATGCGGGAAGAAACTGGAGTACCTAGAGAAAACCCACGCAAACACAGCGAGAATATGCAAACACAGAAAAATATGCTGGGTTGTCCCATCCAGGGATCAAACCCGGTCTGTTCTTGCTGTGAGGCGACAGCACTACAGACTGTGCCACCATGCCACCTGAAGAATTAATTTAACAGTTTAAAATTATTACATACATATGTTAGAGATTCACCAGCCACATGTATACCAAGCTCCACCACCACATCATAATACACTTTCTATATTCCTGGTAGCAAGACAAGGTGTCCACATCCATAGACATTAGATTCATATAGACCTATTTTCAGGCTTCATAGGTTTGGTTAAACACACTCACCTGTTCCTTGTTCGAAGACTGTCAGTAAACCTAAACCTCATCTGATTCTGCAATAGTAACTGTTAATATATGTTTCTTACATTATTTATATGATTTTATATTATTCTGCATCTGTATATTTGAATTTTATGCTTATTCTGCATGTTTTATTTATTATTATTATTATTATTAATGCAGGCTGTACATTGTAGCCCTGCCATGACTTCTTTTCTCATTGTTAAGGTATGTATAGTATAAGTTTAAAGAAATGTTTTTGGCATTTCCTGGACTCACTGCTGTTGTTTCAGCTCGAGAGTTTCTGCACGTAGCCATCTCTCGGTTTGCGGCTGGCCCTGCAGTTTTCAATAACAGGAAATTAGGTACTGTCTTTTGAAGAGGTGCACTGCACTCGTAATGTGAAAGTGACGCTGTAACGTTTCCTTACGACTCTCAAAAGAGATTCTCAAGGTCACAACCTAAACAGACATATATGTCTGTGTGTTAGAGTGGCTTCAGCTTGGGTGTGTTTATCCTGAAAAGTTTATTAATGCTATAAATAGTCAACCGGTTAACAATACCAGTCATATATTTTAGTATTACTATGTTTATAAACTCTTAATTCACACCCAGACAACAGCAAGACTACAAGTTAATTCTGACTTTCAATTAATTGTATAGAACTAAAGAATTTATTTAAACTGTTGTACTTCCTCAAGAGCTTTACAGTTTCATTTAATAACAACAAAACATAAGAAAGGCGCAAAAAGGATCGGTAGTTGAAGCTGGATGCAGCAACTGAGCATTTGGTGAAGCGCATGTGTTCTAGACAAGATACACTCACATCAAAAACATTCAGTGGTAAACATAATTATAACACTTAGCCATCAAAAACACTCTTCATATTTACAACCCCATTTCTAATAAGGTTGGGACATTTGAAAAAAACATAAATCAAAACCGAATTTGAATTTGATGCGTGTAATACATTACAAGAGAGTTTGGGACAGGGACAAGAAAAGACTGAGAAAATTGAGGAAAGCTCAAAAAACACCTGTTTTAACATTCCACAGGTGAACAGTTTAATTGAAAACATGTGAGTGTCATGGTTGCGTGTGAAGGGAGCATCACCAAAAGGCTCACCACTTTGTGAATAACTGCTTAGCATATAGTATAATGGTTCACTGTGCAACTGCAAGGAATTTAGGGATTTCATAATCTACAGTCCATAATATTTTCGAAGGATTTAGATCATCTGGAGAAATCTTTGCAAGTAAGTGGCAAGGCCGAAAACCAACATTTAATGCTAGTGACCTGTGATCTCTCAGATGGCACTGCATTAAAAACCATCATCATTCTGTAATGGATATTACCACATGGGCTCAAGAATACTTTGTGAAAACCATTGTCATCGAACACAGTTCATCACTCGATCTACAAGTACAAGTAAAAAACTACCATGCAAACAAAAGCCATAAATCAACAACACCTAGAAACACAGCTGGCTTCTCTGGGTCTGGGATTATCTAAAATGGAATGCAAATGAGAAAAGTTTCCTGTGGTCTGACGAGTCCACATTTCAAATTGTTTTTGGAAATCATGGACACTGAGTCCTCGGGGCTAAAGAGGAAAAGGACTGTCTGGATTGTTATCAGCGCCAGCAACTCTGATGGTATGGGGGTGTGTTGGTGCCCATGGCATGGGTAACTTGCACATCTGTGAAGGCACCATTTAATGCTGATGGGTACATACAGGAGCAACATGTGTTGCCATCCAAGAAATGACTTTTTCAGGGACATGCCTGTTTATTTTAGGAAAACAATGCCAAGCCACATGTCTGCACGTTTTACAACAGCATTGCTTCATAGTAAAACAGTCCGGGTACTAGACTGGCCTGGCTGCAGTCCAGACCTATCTCCTATTGAAAATGAGTGGCGCATTATGAATCACTAAATATTAGTTTGCGTGATGTTGACTGGGGAACCCAGTGTAGCTTATGAAGTGATGTGACTACATGTGAATGAAGTCTCTGGATGTCGAGTTTTAAAATGAACCTGCTGTATAGTTTAGACCAGTAAATAGTTTTATTTTGTAAATAGTTTATTAGAAATAGTTAAATAGTTTTATTAAAAATGTTATTTTGTACAGGCATATAGATGATTGTTCAAATAGCTTTTTTGTTGGGAAAGTAATTCCGAGATTTCATATCATAAATATAACATAAATAATGACTACACTGTCTGCATACTTTTATGTGGAACATGCTATTAATTATATAGCAGTTCAGTGTTTCAGCATGCGTGTTGCTACTTTTTTGCTTTATTATAAACATGGATGCAATTACATATGAACAAAATGCACCAACAAAGGCAGCAGATTATTTTTTGCCAATAAAGTAATTGCTTGTTCTATATTTTCTTCTTCTTAATCCTGCTATGCTTACCTTATGCTTGTGTGTATTGTGTTTATATTAGATATCAGATGTGCTGTATATATAAAATAAGGTGGTGTTAAATGGAAAATGCTGTGTGTTGCCCACAGCCCAGTACTGCTAATCTAATGCAGCCACTAAGCCAAAAAATCATTCCCATGCCTCTACTAGACTGTGAAGTCTGTAGTTTATGGTCATTTGGCTATGTTACTCCCTTGCTGTTTACCCTTTACTGGCTTCCTGAAGAAGCCTGCATCAAATATAAAACCTTGACTGTCCTACAAAGCCAAAATGGTCCCGCTTCTATCTACATAATGGCAAAGTGCATGCATGGTTTGTAACCAGAGCTCTTCATGCTTCAAGTACAACTCCCACCATCCAGCAAATATTGAAGACAAACATCCATACTTTTCTGTCTTGTTTAACTTCAAGACACACCTCATCTAAGTTCACTTTCTTGAGCACTAAATTGCAGCTCTTATAATAACCCTTTTTTTCTGTATTTACAGTGTCGTCTTCTCCACAGGTTTTGCATAGACTAGGCAAATGTTTAGGTGTTTTTTTTTTTTTTTTTGCTTGCTTACTTGTTTATGGGGTTGTGTATTGACAAGAATTTGGTGATATTTGTACAACACAATGGTTACGTTTCAATATATTGTGATATAATGTAAGCAAGACGATATATTGAGCTATTTTAATGTAATTTTAGAAAAATTGTTATACAACATAAAATCAGTGAAAAATGATATGAGAGATGGCATTGGGATTTTAAAACAAACACTGTAACAACGAACATCTTATCACTTTTGTGTACACACCCCAGTTAAAATACCAGGTTAAGTGGACCAAGCCAAGACAAATAAATTCAGAATCTTTTACATCTTACTGAGACTTATAACCTGTACATCTCAATTAAAAAGAAAATCTTGAAATCTTTTGGCGGGAAGAAGTAAAAAATGAAAAACTAAAATAATGTGGTTGCATAAGTGTGCACACCCGTAAACTAATACTTGGTTGAAGCCTCTTTTGATGTTATTACAGCACTTAGTGTTTTGGGTAAGAGCCTATCAGCATGCCATATCTTGACTTGGTAATATTTGACCACTCCTTTTTTTAAAAACACTCCAAATATTTTAGATCGCAGGGGCATCTCCTGTGTACAGTCCTCTTTAGATCACCCAACAGATCTTCAATTGGATTCTGGCTGGGCCATTTCAACACTTTAATCTTATTCTGATGAAGCCATTCTTTGTTTGATTTGGATTTACGCTTTGGGTAGGTGTCGTGCTGAAACGTGAAGTTTACTCTAGTAGAAACCAGAAGGTTTTTCAGCCAACTTTGACTGGTATTTGGAACTGTTCTTAATTTCCTCCACCTTGTATAAGGCCCCAGTACCATCTGAAAAGCTGCACACCATGATCCTGCCACCACCATGCTTCACTGTGGGTATGGTGTTCTTTTGGTGATGTGAAGTGTGTTTTTTTTTTTTTTTACCGTTTTGTACTTATGGTCGAAAAGTTAAACCTTGGTTTTATCAGACCATAACACATTTTTCCACTTGCTTTTAGGAGAGTTCAAATGTGTTTTTGCAAAATTTAGCCAGGCTTGGCTAAGAGAGGCTTCAGTCTTGCCACCTTACCCCGACATATGAAGAATACTGGATATTGTTGTCACGTGTAGTACACAGTCAGTATGGGCCAGAAATTTCTGCAACTCTTTTAATGTTGCTGTAGGCCTCTTGGTAGCTTCCCAAATGTCTGTGTTCCATGGTATATCTAATGCTTTGAAAATTTTCTTGTACCTTTCTCCAGACTGATGCCTTTTGACAATGAATGGGGGGCTTCTTCTGTAAGATGCGACTAATAAAATGCCAGAAAATGCCTACTAGAACAACTGAACTTATTTAGGGTTAATCAGAGGCATATAAATCATGGCAGGTGTCTACTAATTCCTGTTTAACAGGAGTTTGAATGTGATTGGTTCATTCTGAACACAGCCACGCCCCCATGTATAAGAGGGTGTGCACACTTATGCATCCAAATTATTTTAGTTTATTTTTTACTTCTTCCCTCTAAAGAGTTGAGTTTGGTTTTTATTAGAGATGTACAGGTTATAGATCTCATTTAAAGGTAGAAAAGTTAAAAATAGATTGGTCTATTTTTTATACCAATAAACCTCGCATTTAACAGGGGTGTGTACAATTTCCATATCCACTGTATACACACATACTATGGTATGTTCGGTGTGGGTGGGTGTTCGGATCTGAAATTTCAGTCAAATATGCCATTTAGTGGAAAATTATGAAGTAAAATGAAGATTTACAGAAAGTGTGCAATAATTATTCAAACATAATTATGCAGGTGCATAAATTTGGGCACCCCAACAGAAGAATAACATCAATATTCAGTAAATCCTCCTTTTGCACAATAAACAGCACAATGAAATGCTTCTTATAGCTTCCACTGAGAATCTGGATTCTGATTGAAGGTATTTTGGGTTATTCCTCTTTACAAAACATCCCGGGCAAGGACAGCCTGCTTTAAATAACACCACAGCTTTTCAATAATATTAAGGTCTGGGGACTGAGATGGCCATTCTAGAATGTTGTACTTGTTCCCCTGCATGAATGTCTTCGTAGATTATGAGCAGTGTTTAGGGTTGTTGTCTTGAAGTATCAATCCCCGACGCAACTTAAACTTTGTCACTGAGTCTTAAACATTGTTTTTAAGATACTGCTGATATTGACTGGAATCTATCCAACCCTCAACTTTAACAAGATTTCCAGTTCTAGCACTGGCCACACAGGCCCACAGCATGATGGGTACTAAGTGTTTGTCTTGGAATGCTGTGTTCTTTTTCCTCCACGAATACTCCCAGTTATGTCCAAATAACTCAATTTTAGGTTTATCAGTCCAGAGCTCCTTATGCTATAATTAGGGTGGCTTATTCTAAATGTGCTGTAGCATACCTCAGTGTGCACCAAAAAGGCTTACTCATTAGTCTCCACAGCCTCTACTTGTGCAAATGTCTCTGAATACTGACACTGTAGTATTTTATATCACGATAGAGAGATTTCAGCAGCACTAACAGCAATGGTTTTGCAGTTGTGCTTATTAACATGAGACATCAGTCTGCTTTTTCTATCTAGCAGTTCACGGAAACTCAAGGTTTTGATGATCGGATATGTATCTGAGATGTTTACAGGATTTTGTTATATAAGCAAATTAAGAATTAAACACTAAGAATATTCCTTACACCCTGCTTTAAAAGGTACATTCTGCTTTACTGTATTATTTCCCCATTTTGTATGGAGGAATATAAATTACAATACTGCTATCTAGTGGCTGAGAAGGTGAACAGCACAAAATCTACTGGTCAAATATTTACGTGTAAAATATGAATAAAAAATTGATACCGTTTTTCTAAATGGATACAATATTGTAAAATATATTGCGATATTCAAATGGATCAATATATTGTTACACTATTTATTAAATGTCTCATTTCTGGCAAAATCCCAACTATAGCTACCTTGAAGGTCTACAAGCACTAGTATTGACATCATTAATTATTGACTAAGCATTTTTTAATAAGGCCATCTGCTAAATACAACAAATGTAAACGTAGGAGTATAGTAAAGTGGCCTTGTGTGTGTGTGTGTGTGTGTGTGTGTGTGTGTGTGTGTTAGTCAGGAGATATAGTAAGCCTGACTGTAATTTGAAACTGGCTTTCAGGAAAGACTCTGTGAAAGGGGGAGCAATACAAGATGGAATTCTGAAGGGCAGAAGACGTTGCTACTTGTACAATTCGTTTGTATTTTTTTGTATATTGTAATTTTGCTATTATTTTTTTTTTGGATTCCCTGAACATTTCATTTAAAATGAAGGAACACAAGAACCCCTGTCTATAGATTTTACGTTGCCAGATTCTGTCTGTAAATGCCTAATGTGAATGCTACACATTATATTTTAGTTTTATTATTTAATTGGAACATGTTTTACTGTGTTCCAGTAATAACGTTAAGTCTTTCACCATTTAATCATTGTTAAATTTGTATTCCTACAAATCTTGTTAACCTGTTGCAATCTGCAAACTCCTGGGCACCTGTTTTCAAGAGGTTTGACTGCATAAGAGACGGGTAGCTAAACTGTTTAGAAGCATTATTTGTTATTTGCGTAGTCATGGCCAGCAGATGGGGTTTGTAATATGGCACAGTCAATCATTTACTAACTTCTCTTTCTTGAGAATAATCATATAGTATCAGTTACCTATGCACGTAGACCTAAGTTAATTTATCCTGATTGCTTGTCTTGAGAGGTACTGTATAGCTTAGCTCATGCAGGTAACATAAATGAAAAACGCGTTAAATGTATTGTTTGTTGTTTAATAGCTCATTAGAATCTTACTAGAAATTGTTTCTATACAATCTTAGTGAAAATAATTAATGATATTTTTTCACTACAAAATCCAACATTATGCCCAATCAGCAAAGGCAAATGGGTAGTTTGGCTACCATTCTAAACATTTCCTAACTGGTAAGTTAAAATGGCACTGGCGGTGACGTGACATTGGCTTATTTGTTTATTTGTTGTAGATCTTGTATCTCACTTGAACAGAGACCTTGTCCACTGTATCTATGGGCCATTAGCAACTGTATCTATGGGGACGTAATACTGAATGCTATTCATGTGGGTGCTATGATGCTTCCTGATTAGAGGTAAAAAAAAACGTCTGCATAAACTCCAGGCTTCAAAAACTGCTTGGTTTTGTTTAGATGGCTGTGACTTGCTCTTAAATTAAGTAATAATTCATAGAAGTTTGCAGGTCACAGGTTTAAGCATAATGCGGTCATCATGGCGAATAGTTTCCTTTTTTGTGAGATGACCGATGACTTACTATGTTTGAACTGCTCATTATAATTTAGTTTAAGCCCATCTGTTGGAATATCAGGTTATTATGCTGTCATTTTCCAAGATTAGTTAGTAATATATAGTAAACTTTATATTACTACAGTAATAATTCAGTGCTCAGTCATTGTTAATTACATCTTAATGCATGCATATTAAAAATAGTATGACGTGTTTGCATGTTTGAGTTTAAACCTTGTTTTGTTTATATTTATCATGCATATGTTGTGCTTTCTGTCTAGCAGTGGGAGTGCAGGTGCATCCTTGTTTTATGGTATTTAGGATTTATTTTTATCTGATTTGTGTTTCACAGTACAGTTTGCATTTTACTTTTAGCTTTCAGTTTTCAGTAAAACACTAAATTATCCTAGTGTGATCTGCACTACTACTACTACGATTTTATTATCTCATATCCTCTCATCTATTTACTATTTGTCTTTTATTAAATCATTTTTAACCTCTGTGTAGTCAGTCACAAATGTAAGCTGTGAACAGTGTGAAATGTGTCTTATTTGATAGATCACCCAGTGTAAATAAGCGGCCAAGTGACAATCAGTGTAAACATGTTTCAAAATTCCACTATTTAAAACCAGGATTTTAGTAAAAGTAAAAGGACGGCACGATGGCTCACGGCGACAAGAAATTTTGTGTGGAGTTTGCATCCGCTTTCTATGTTTGTGTGGGGTTTCTTTGGGTGCCCCGGTTTCCCCTGTTTTACCCCGGTTTCCCCCACCGTATAAAGACTTGCATGCTATGAGACGGGCAGATGCTAAATTGTCCTAAGCCCAAATGGGTAATGGTTAGGACATGAATGGCATCCGGTATAAAAGGTGGCAGATTATGTGTGTCTTGCTGTGGCGACCCCTGGTGGCATGGAAAAATCCAAAAGATTAAAACAAGTGTAAAACTATTGTTTACATTTACAAGTAGTAGACTACAAGTAGAAAATTATTAAATAAAAGCCTGCAATAGCTGCTCAAAAGAATCAGTAGTATTTCATATTTAAAATAATTGGCAACTAATTGTATTAATGCTTTATTAATGCTTTTTGATACATGATTTGAACTGAAAATCCTGTAGATGGATGGATGGATGAACTTTGTATTACACTCCATTCTTTTTCTTCTTGAATGTGACATGTTTTGAATTAAGGATCAGACACGCAGACATTTATTTGGTAAGCACAGTGTGTATATTTACAACCAGCCTCTAAGGAGTGTTTCCTTAACGTATCAACTAATTGCAATCAGGTTTATGTTTTCTGTCCTTTTCAGAAAATAATACCTGCCAAAGTAGTTAGTATGGGAAAGTAATTGCTTGAACTCGCTGTTGCGACCCGTGGTGACAGGGAAAAGATGAGGAAAAAAGCGGCTCATATTTTTTGCTTATTCTGAGAGAAATAACCACGTGAATATTTTTACTATGTTCTACCACTGTGTGAATGATGACTTTTAAGTATCATATAGTTAATTAGCTAAGCTTATCTTAACTCTTAGTAGAATACTCTATAACAATCTTACCCGGTTTGTTAGTCGTAATCCTTTTTATATATTATTTTGGGATGATGCCCATGCCACTGTACTGAATGTAGTCCTCACATAGGCATTGTAAAAGATTCACATGTCAGTGGTATTTCATGAAAATCATTACAGTACTGGTTTGGTCTAAAATTTGCAGTTTTTTATTTTTTTATTTTTAAGCTTTTGACATTTCTGAAGCTAATTGCTTCATTCTCACAGGTTTGCACAGCGTGATATAATGTACTTGCATAGAGAATAGGGTGAAGTGAATTTGTGACCTGCTCAAAAGATGTGCTGAAACTGAAGGAAATGAACAAATGCAATGAACATACAGGGGTTAGACAATGAAACTGAAACACCTGTCATTTTAGTGTGGGAGGTTTCATGGCTAAA
>JAOUQT010045327.1:0-10972 GCA_025769995.1 Xyliphius kryptos
GGGGGGATTCGGACATGGGAGCTTTGGGCATGTGCAGTTCAGTCCCGCTGCTCAATAAGGACAGAAACTGAAGGACATGTAGGTCTCCAAAAAGTCTCTAATAACATTAGATTAATCTCTAGTCACTTTTTAAAAAAGTAACTCACTAGAGCGTCTGAAAAGTCACTAAATATAGGAACAAAGAAGCTAAATTGGCAGCAGTGCCTTGCAGGTCAGTATGAACAGTGGGTCAGCAGTGACATAACCTGGTCAGAAGCAGTTAAAAGCCATATGTTCTCTGGGAATAAACCTGCTTTTACTTGTTTAGATTAATCGCACTTATGTCAAAGTAATAATACTCGTTAAACTTTTTTTCCATGTTGACTCAGATCCAGTTACAAAACATGCCTTAACATGAAGTGTATAAAGAGGTTTACCTCAGTTTAAAGCCTTTATGCAAAGCACGTCAATCACATTTTTTTATATTTTAGATATTATTATACCTGCATTCAGAGGACATGCATTATTAATGCACCCAACACCCCTGCAAGTAACTAAGACCTTATAATAATGCATAATAATCCCTGGCATCGCCGCAATCATTCTAAATACAAGGAGTAATGCATGTTTTCTGCAATATTCGTGAATTCATATGTGTTTCCTAAATTATTATTATATAGATCTCCACAGTACATGATTTAATGTAATTAGACACACTATTTTCAGCATGTGGAGCTCCACTTAAATGACCCCATGATCCAAGTTTATCCCTGTAGCATAAAGGCTTAACATGTGACACCTCTATTTTCAGTGTCTTCCTTCACAAAGTGATACAGATTAGAGTTTAACCAGGTTAACTATAGTAAACAGGCAAGAGGTAGCTCAGGACATGGGTTTAAAGGTCATTCATTCATTCAGTATATTCCCTTTAATTCTGTATTAGGGTCACAGTGGGTTCCCCATGCCCATCCAGGGGAGAACATCCCGGGCGCTGGGCAGACACACCCAGGACAGGGTGCCAATTTCCTTCACTGGGCACACACACAAACTATACAGGGCAATTTAGAGCCTTCAATTTACCTTAAATCTATGTTTTTGGAATGTGGGAGGAAACCGGAGAACCCGGAGGAAACCCACGCAGACACAGGAGAACATGCAAACTTCACCCAGATTAGGATTCGAACCAGGAATCCCCAAAGCTGAGAGGCGACTGTGCTAACCAGAAAGCCACCGTGCCGCCCGGGTTTAAAGGTCAAGTCCCAAAAAAACACTCTGTGTACACATTGTGTATTTAACACCAGGAGCTTGTGATTTACTTGTCTATCTTTCCATTACTCAGGTTATTAGGTTTCAGCTCCTATGGTGTCTGTAAATTCGTTTAGGAACCGTTTTGTGATCTTAAAAGAACTCTAATACTGTTCTTGTACCGCCATCTTCTGGTAGATCACCAGATGTCATGGTTTCTTTAATGTTTTCAGAACTTGCTATGATGTCCAATTACTTGTTCCTTTGATTTAGCTTTTTACATTTTCTCTTTTTGGAAGATGATTAAAAGTATAACACAAAGAGGAAATTTTTACTGAACAATGCTTTCTGGTTGTAATGATTTCTGGTTGCTTCAGCTGGAGTTGTTTCATTTTCAAAACCTGATTCATAGAAAGTATTCCCCTAAAGATTTACTGTAGTCTGTATGTCTAAACTTTAATACAACAAAAAAATGATAAAGGTGATGGGCATATTAGTATAAATTAGTTTTTATTTTTTCGATATTAAATTGCGTTTACAGTATATTCCTTATGTGTGCTTATGTGTGCAGTTTGTCAATACAGACTTGTACAATATTGCAATATTGTATTAGTTTAATTTATTGCATTATTCCATGGGTTTGCAGTTGTTTCATACTATAATATATAGATGAAATCTTTCCATGACTTATATAAATATAAATCAATTTCTTTCATGAACATTAAATATGGTAAAGATTATTTTAGAATTTAATCCTCTTTGACACAAAGTTTATTTACTATACAATAACAAACTGCATTAGGAGAACTTTCTGCATTATATTTTACACTCTTAGAATAAAAATTGGCCAAATCCGAAATATTAATCTTTGATTGGTCCTTAAAACAAATCACTGGTCACTGAAACATCAAGAATTGCACAGATACAGTCACTAAGTATGGGTTAGCCAAATTTTCAGGTTAACTAGGCCTTAAAAGCACATTCTGTTGTTATATGTTTCTTAAACTATGGGTAAAACCTAAAAGAGAGTGGAGGGTAAATTTAAACAATTTGTGGAAATGGATCTTGCCATGAAAGATGAAAAATTCTGTAGAATGTAAAATTGTTTATTCGGGAGTGCACCATTAAAATGAAGTAAACCTGTTCCTGTGATTTTTAAACACCCCCCATTATTAAACTGCCATTCAATTGCCCCACACCCCACACAAGCTTAGTATTGCCACCACACGCGTTTTTTCGAGAAAAAACAAAAAAACAAAGGCCTCCCTTTGACTAAAAAACTCATATCCTAATTGATTCTCATTTTCATTAGTCACTGCAACAGGCTTTTGTTCTGTGGGACTGGGCCTGAGCCAGAAGAGCAAAGCTCTCTGATGCTCCTTGTTCTTTCCTCAGTCTGGGGTAAGGGGGAGGAGGTTAGATAGGGAGAGAGACAGAGAGCGTGAGGGAGAATTGCCTTTTGAAGCATGGCCCCAGCTAACTAAAGGTCAAAATAATAAATGTAGGCCCAATTGAAGCATGGGGAAGGGAGGGGTCCGGCACATAGCAGGGTGTTTTGAGTGAGGACGAGTGCACGAGAGGAGATGTGTTGAATTCATTGAGTTAGACATATCCAAAGACAGCGCAGCAAGGTTCCTTGAGAAAAAGAATAAAGAGTTCATGCACTTAGACAGGGTTGGCTCCAACAGTCTGCAAGTTTTGCTGAGAAATGTCTCTCTCTCCCTCTGTGTCCTTCTCTCAGTTGCACCCTCTCCATATCTGGTTTATTCGAGCTCTTCTCCTTTTTTACATTTTCTTCACACTCTAGTTTTTTGCAATTGGTGTTGCGTAGCTTTTTGCCAGCTTGAATTAAAGAAATGCTAGCACCAATATCTACAGGTCATAAGGATTTTTCATTCCTGTCCACACCCCTGCAGAGTGTTAATAAGACAGGGTGACTTCACTTAAAGTTCAGTCACAGTTTAAACCTAAGTTACATTTTATGTTACTGTAGTTACATTAACTAAATTAGCTAACATATACAGCTAATACATACTGCGCAAAAATAAAAGGAACACTTAAACAACACAATGTAACTCCGTCAACCACACTTCTGTGAAACCAACCTGTCCAGTTACCAACACTGTGAATCAATTTCACTTGCTGTTGTGCAAATTGACAACCGGTAGAAATGAGGGGCACTTAGCAAACCCCCCCTATAAAGGAGTGCTTCTGCAGGTGGTGACCACACACCTTTTCTCTGTTCTCATCCTTTCTGGCTGATGTTTTCGTCCCTTTTGCATTTTGCAGTTCTGTCCTGGTTGTATTTGCCCAACGCCTAAATCGTTCTCCCCTGGATGGGCATGGGGGAGATAATGAATGAAACGTACATTTTTATTTTATATATACGGATTGTTATTTCTATTTGTGATGTAAAAACTATTTAAAATCTTCTTAACTTTCCAATTACTGTCCCTTTGCTGCTGAGAATTGTGGGACTAATAAAGGCTTATCCTATCTTATCTTATTTACACCCCTAATGCCAACCAACAAATCCCTTCTGCTGCAATTCTGATTGGTACAATGAAACCTCCTAATACACAGTTAATAAGCAGATCACTGATCACTTTTGGGGCGGCACGAATTAGGGTTCGAATCCCAATCTGGGTGGAGTTGTCATGTTCTCCTCGTGTCTGCGTGGGTTTTCTACAGGTTCTCCGGTTTCCTCCCACACGCCAAAAACATGGATTTAAGGTAAATTAAATGCTCTAAATTGCCCTGTATAATGTGTTTGTGTGTGTGTGGATGTGTGAGTGACTGTGTGAGTGAGTGTGTGCCCAGCGATAGATTGGCACCCTGTCCTGAGTGTATCTGCCCAGCACCCGAGATGTTCTCCCCGAGATGGAACCCCACCGTGACCCTAGTAGAGGAATAAGCGGAAGATAATGGATTGATATACTGGGCACTTTTACATCCATAACACTGCAGTTACATCATAAAGAGAGCGACAGCTGCTGCTAAAACGGACAAAAATTACGCGCATGCGCAGAACCACAACCTGAGCGACCGACGCAGCCTTCACTGGATCCGGCATCGCCATCGCCACGGTAACCGGGCTGTTCCGTTCAGCCGACCGAGCCTTCCATCTGTATTACAAAACCTGCGGGAACCAGCGGGAACATCTTTACACCAAAACATCCCTCAGTAAGTACACTCGGTTTTAGTGCTTCTGTATATGGAGGTTAACGGAGGACAGATGCTGTATTACGTGCGTGTGGGGGTAATGGAGGTATATCTGGTTACTACGGCAACTGCTCCCACTCATCCGCCTAATCACTCGCCATCATTTTACAGAGATGTAGTTTTTCTATTTTCTTCCTAGTTCTTACACTGCACAGATTGAATTATTGACGTATCGGTTGTATTTGGGTAGATATTGGCTTAATATAGCGTTCACATAGTATGGTTCATTATTAAAGGTGACGTTCTGGCACATATGGTCAATAGACGACATGCATCCCACGTTGTAAATGTTCAAAAGCTTTCTTTTTATGCAGTAAAATATCGTATAAATAGAAAACTACGGGGGGGAATGTTTATCATTGTCAATGCATTTAATCAATTCACAATAATTACACAAGTATTATATTAATAACATTTTGTATGATTACTGATTAAATATTAACAGAAATAGGCATGGAATTAAGCTGCTTATGATAAAAAAAACAGATCACAGTTTCAGAATGGAGATTCAAATGTACTATATTTAGGTTACATACTTTTGTTTGTGGTCGGTAGCCTAGTGTTTAGGGTATTGGGCTAGCAATCCATGGGTCGTGGCTTCAGGTCCAGTGAGCAAGACCTTGAGCAAGACCTCATTGCTCCAGGGTGCTGTATTAACCCTGTGTTCTGACCTCAATCATCTTACCTCTAAGTTGCTTTGGATAAAAGCGTCTGCTAAATGACCAAATGTACATGATTCACTGCACAGTGCCCCGATCTGGGTGGAGTTTTCATGTTCTCCCCGTGTCCACGTGGGTTTCCTCCAGGTTCTCTGGTTTTCTCCCACCGTCCAAAAACATGGATTGAAGGTCAATTAAATGCTCTAAATTGTGATTGTGTGCCCAGCAATAGATGGGTATGGGGAACCCCACCGTGGCCCTTGTTTAGGATTAAGCGGAAGATTATGAATAAATGAATTGCCCATATAGTGTGTGTCTGTGTGAGTTTACCCAGCGATAGAATGGCTCCCTGTCCTGGCTGTATCTGCCCAGGGGCCCCTGGATGGCCATTGGAAACCCTAGTAGAGGATTAAGAGGAAGATAATTAATGAATTTCACAGTACAATATTTTATTTTTTCACACTAAATATATATTTTTATACAAGCACAATAAATTTTTATAAAATATGTAATTTGCTACCGACACTGACATATTATCCTACTTGTATTTATACTTTTAACTTTCTTTTATTGTAAATTATCCTTTATTTATATTCCTCTGTTTATGGGGCATCTGTGGAAACTGCAATTTCCCCCTGGAGAATAATAAAGCATTCTGATTCTGATCATGAGGTCTGCAAATCGTTCATAAAAACATATCTTAAATCTTTTTTTGCCGATCAAATTGTCATTAAAATCTAGTTGTTTCAATACATAGATGAAACACCATTAAAATTATTGTTGTTGATTAATAGTTTGTAGATTTATACTCAAAGTTTTTGTGTTGGGGGTGGGGTACTGAAACCCAAAAAAATTGCCTGTTTGTGAGCACATACGTGGCAAATGCAGCTACATTAAGTAGCAATTTGGTAAAAATAATTCAAAATGTTTAGACCAACCTTTAATAACTAACAATTATTTAACTTTTTAAAGTCAGTGTTTTAATGACATCCATTCTGTTAATGCGGGAAACTGACTCCTGAATCAGTTTTTTTTTTTTTTTTTTTTTTTTTTTTTTTTTTTTTTTTTTTTTTCTTTCTTCAGAAAGAGAGTCGATCCCTTTAAAACGTCACACCCCTTCAATAAGTGTTGAATTAACACCTCCATTTTTACATTAACACGTGTAGCGTTTACAGGAAGCATTAGGCCCTCATTTGGACTCAGATCATTATTTGGGAAGGACTGTGGGTGTTAATTCAAACCTGCTCTTCTATTTAGGCCCCAGCTGCAATGCTACTTTAATAAAACAAAAGTACAGGTTGTCTTTTGTAGTCTAGTTTTGTAAAATTTGCCATTGACTGTGTGTGTGGGTGAGAAGCTACATGACGCACTTCCACAACAGGACATTACACAATGTTGTTATAATGTCATTTATTTGGAAAAACAATAAAAGGTACCTAGCAAACTATTGGCTATTATTCCCATTCGCCTGCTCACTATATTGAGAAAAATATTGGGGCATCTTGACAATCATTCGTTGAATTTAGCCTTTTTATTTTTTGCAGATGTTTAAAGCACAGAGTCATGCATTTTGCATAACGGAATATGTAAATCTTTATGGGAACAATTTTGGGGGAAAAAACAAATGCTATAAAAGTTCTTGTAGGTGTAATGTGTAGTTGTCTTGACACCTTGGTTCATATGATATTGTTTTGGTAGATGATATTGTTTTGCATTATGATCTGATAAAGAACTTTCCAATTGTTTATTCACAATAATGCACAACCTCCAGTGCCTTATTGTTTTAATTTATCGGTTACATTTCATTAAGTTTAATTACTAAATGCGTTTATTTAACTATCAAAAACTTCAGTGTATTGGTCAAATTACAAAATGCTGTTCATAAAAACCATCGGGGGAAAAATGTATATCATACATTGAAACGAATTTGAAGTGATCAGAGGTGTGTTTTATTGTTAATAATGTCACAGCTGGACAAACGGTTCATCCAATCAAATTTAAAGACCGGATCTATCTGTTTTATAATATTGTTTAAAGACAAACATATTTAGTAACAGAATCACTGATTAAGTTTTAATTAAAAATGAGTAAAGAAAACTATGCTGATACTAAAAACCTAAAGATTTTCAAGGTCACAAAAAGAAGGTGAAAATTTTGGGAAAACAAACGGCTTTGTTTGTGTTTTGGCCCCTTTATAGGCTGTCAGCAAATGGTCAAACTCTCTAGCTGATGAAATTGAGAGAATAGGAGTACAAAGTGTGTTGTTTACTGGCCTTTGCTGACTCACGTCATTCTGTGCCTTTGGATCCATTTCATTCTGCATGTGTGCATTCATTCCTGCAACATGCATGTGTGGGCAGTGTGTGGTTGTGATTTTTTGTTGATGTACATTAACAGTGACTCATGACGATTTGGCTCAAGGCGCAGAGAACTGAAAAGGCCTTTTGTTCAGACAGGCTTTGAAAAATATAAATCCTGAGTAACAAGAAGTTTAGTTTTATTTAATTTAATGTAGATTAAGAATCACATAACTTAGATCTGCAAAACAGATAAAGAGTGTATTCAAAATTAACTTTTTTAATATAAGCTGTATATTTAATTAGTGAATACTTTTACTGCAAAAATATAAAAAAATAATTTTGGTGATAGAAAAATCTATTTAGTTAGCAGCTACAACAACAACATACTGCTTACACAGCGATGCCTCAGTATTAATCACACAATACTGTCAGATTTATTAATAAATCAGTCAGAAAAACCAAACCCCTGACTTTTATTTAAAAACCATTGTGGTCTGGTAACACTTTCTATGAATCTGGTCTTCTCAATGCATTATAAGTGCATTTTTAAACTTTATAGAGTATCTATAATTCTTCATAACATTTGATATAAGCTTTCGCCAATGTACGTAGAAGTCCATAATAATATTCATAAATTGTTTCAGTTTGATATAAGGCTGTATAACACAGTGATATAATGCATTATATAATTTAAACTTGAGATTTTTTGTATGATAAGACATTCTTTCTTAAAACAAGATGATAACACTTTACTTAAAGCCTGTAAAGAGCATTTATAAGCTTTTATAAGTCATTATGTACTACTCTGTATGCAATATCTTTCAAAGAGGTAATAATGACAACTTTGACCCTTTATGCCTGTAAAAAGAGCTTATAAGCTTTTATAAACCGTTATGAGCACTTATAAGGCTATAAAGCTTTATGTCTCTGGTCGATAACATTTCAAATATATAATTTATAATGCATTATGTCACTTTGCGTTATAAAGCATTATGGCATGTTCTCATAACACGTTATAATTGTGGTTATGTATATCTATGGACATTAACAAAGGCTTATAACATATTATAAAGCATTATAAATAAATTCTGAAGCTTTATAAATGTGTTAATAATGCATTATGAATATTGGATTTTGTTACCAACAAATCTAATACATTGTTTTGTACTTATGTTGTATTTTTCATGCAGGATTTGCAGGTATAAAAAACAGTTATTGTTTACAGGTTGTTACTATCATATTTATTAGTGTAATTCTGTAAAAAAAAAAAAAAGAATAATAAAAAAGAAAAAAGATCATAGAACTTAAAGCTCCATGTATTATGTTAGATCATTAAATAATTGATCAATTGCAGTTACATGTATTTAATGTCGGGTATAATATTTGTATTTATACCTCTATGTATTTATAATGTCATAAATATGTAGCCTACATGCAAATCTTTGTTGGTGTGTTTGTATCAGATATGGTGAAACTGGGCAGTAATCTTATCGAGAAGGTGGAAAGGCAGCCATCTCTGGAGGATGGCTTTGATAACATACCTCTAATCACACCACTGGAGGTTAACCAGCTCCAAAAGCCTTTTCCAGACAAGGTAAGCAGCATCTTATCATAGACAGGTTTTCTACAAAATATCTTTAAAGCCCAAAAGTGAGATAAAATGTATTTTAGAGATGCTACAACAGAGGATTTGGAAGAGGTTCCATGATCCTCTGTTGGAATATATTCTGCCCCCTCGCATAGCCATTAAATAGTCATAAGCAATCATTGTTGACTGTGCAATGCAATTTCTCAGTAAACATCTCATGAGGGGACACAGACACACACACACACACACACACACACACACACACACACAGAGAGATACACAGATTGCAGATGGCTTGGGCACTCTTCCTACTCAAACAAAATCAGAGCAGCGTGTTTGTATTTGATGAGGCAAATGACTCAGCTCTCAGTGACATCGATGGCCACAATTACATGACATTACAAGGTCTGCATGTCCTCTGTGGTCTATATACAGTATGTGTGTTTGGATACGTGTAAGAATGATTGTTAGTGACAACCTATTGATTCCTTTTGTTAATCTTCATCCAGTGATGCATGTTCATGAAACGTATTGTACAGGACCCGTTATCCGTTGTTTTAATCAGGTCTGTTGTTTATGTCTGCACTGGATTATGGTTAATCCTACTGCACAGTGCTGGCACAGAATTCATATATTTTGCAAATAGGACACTGGATCAAATGGGTTTGGGAAAAAGATGTGACTAGTTTGCAAATAATTGCTAAATGCTCAGTAATTTGGCTGAATAAGTTACAGACTCAGGGCTGACAGACTGGTGAATTGTTTATTTTATGATCAAATGTATTCGTTATATGACTTCATGAATTTCAAAAACAAAAAGCATTGATGGAAATGTAACGTTATTACAGCTTTTCATACTATTTTGGCAGTTGGTGGAGCTTGTAATGCATATACTGTATGTTTATAAGGTACTATAGGAGGAACACTATGCTAGTAATATGAGTTACATCTTTCTTTGCTCTTAAAACTCGGGATTTCATGCGCATTCTGAGATTCTGCTCACCACATTTTTACTTTTGTTAGAATAAACCAGATTGACCGTTCACTGTCAATTTATTTCATTAAAAAAACTGTCATCCACTGAACTGCTTTTTCTTTTATTACGCTATTCTGAGTGAACCCAGATTGTTGTGTGTGAAAAATCCCTGAAGATTATGGGTTATATAAACACTCAAACCAGCCTGTCTGGCACCAACAATCAATTTTCCACTCTAATGGATGATGTAAACATTACCTGTATCTGGATGGTTTTATGTACTGCCCTGCTGCAATACTTTTGGCTGATTGGCATGAATCACTAAGTGTCCAGATGTTTTACATTAAGTGCATGATGAGTAATTCCTGTTTTCTTAACTATGACTTAAAACAAAGTTTGAACAGACTTTTAATAATGCACTAATCTCCCAAAATTGTAATACATTTTAATGTCAGCTTCAAGTTATGAGTCAATTTCAATTATTTTACTACTGTAAGCATTAATTAGCATGGTTATAGCTGATATTTAGATCCTACCATGACGCAGATACAGCTGAGACTCAGCCTGCAGTGATTGTGTGCAGCTTGATTGTGGGTGTATAATATGACTTGAATCTCTAGTGTCACATTTCGCAACCTGACGGCATCACCAATCAGTAATTGCTTCTCATTTACAATGATGATATATATATTTTTTGCAATTTCACAGTCGTCTCACCTGCTTTACATTTCTGTCATTATGACTTTTAATGTAAAACATTCATTTAGCCATTCTACTATATAATGCTGCCATAAATAGTGTCTCTTCTTAAATGTTTATTTATGACCTTAAATATAAAATTTAGGGCATAGTGGTTAGCATGTCTGCCTCTCAGCGCTGGGGATCCATGTTTGAATGGATCTGGGTGGAGTTTCCATGTTCTTCCTGGGAGTGGTAGCTCAGTGGTTAGGGTGTTGGACTAGCAATCTAAGGGTTGTGGGTTCAAATCCCACTGAAGTTACCA
>JAOUQT010045348.1:0-10972 GCA_025769995.1 Xyliphius kryptos
CTAAATTGCCCTGTATAGTGTGTGTGTGTGTGTGTGAGTGTATTCTCAGCGATGGATTGGCACCCTGTCCTGGGTGTATCTGCCCAGCGCCTGAGATGTTCTCCACTGGATGGGCACCGCGACCCTCGTAGAGGAACAAGAGGAAGATAATGGATGGATGTGCAATAAATTTCGTTCCACTTCACGATTGTGTCCCATTTGTTATTGATTCTTTACAAAAAAAAAAAATACAATTTCATATCTTTGTGTTTGAAGCCTGTGGCAAAAGGTTGAAAAGTTTAAGGGGGTCGAATACTTTTGCAAGGCACTGTGTGTGTAAACATCTGAAAGTTCTGCTTGTGAAACAGTAATTATTGCTTCCAACTGTCCAATTTGTCTTTCAAACTCCAGAATAAAAGTTTGTATACATTTCCATAGAACTGGTTACGGGGTGAAGAGTCGTACATGATGTCAAAGCCCAACTGGAATCATGTGTTTAAACACGTTCAGCGTATAGAACCGGCTGTTCTTGCAGCGTGCGTTTGATCTTACTTGGCGTAGGCTTTCTCCACCAGCGCGCTCCAGAACTCTGTTCCCTCCGCCGAGTGAACGAACAACAGCTTTCCGTTCTTAACGGGCAACCTGTCATCAATTACGATATCCACCCACTCTCCAAACTGCCAGAACTACAGAGAGAGAAAGAGTGAAGGGGGGGGAACAACCACCGGGGGCAGAGTGAGTCATCGGTGGAGGAAAATCCGGCTCGGTTGCCCTCGTTCTCTCATCACCCGACAATAATCCCATTAGCGGTCAGTTGAACATTATGACTGTGTGAGAGAGAAACCTTTAAACAGCTGAATACTTCATTATCCTGAATGAAATTATTTAAAACACAACTTTACATTTGAATGATCACAATTCTGACCCAACGCTAGGTGTTGGAGGGGACCCCCTCCTCCTGCAGTTCCAAATTTTATACAAACTACAACCGCTTCTGCTTTGACCACGTCCCACTTACATATTTAATTTACATAATGGGGGAGATCTGGTAACGTTTGCATGTTCTCCCTGTGCAGGTTTCTACCGGGTTCTCCGATTTCCTCCCACAGTCCAAAAACATAGATTAAAAGTTAATTGGCTGCTCTAAATTACACGTGTGTGTGTGTGTGTGTGTGTGCCCAGCAAAGGATTGGCACCGTTGGGTTGTCGCAGGGGGGGGGTTCCCCATGCCCATCCAGGAGAGAACGTCTGGGGCGCTGGGAAAAAACACCCAGGACAGGGTGCCAATCCATCGCTGGGCACACACTCACTCATTCACTCAGACTATAGGGGCAATTTAGAGCATTCAATTTACCTTGAATCCACGTTTTTTTGGACTGTGGGAAGAAACCGGCGAACCCGGAGGAATCCCACACAGACCTGGGGAGGACATGGACACTCCACCCAGATTGGGATTCGCACCGGGAATCCCCAGCGCTGAGAGGAGAACATGGTAACTTGCTGGCCAAGGCTGAACTGAATTTAAAATAAAATTCACTTGGACTGAAAGTGGACTTGGGTGGCACAGTGGTTTAGTGGTTAGCACGTTCTCCTCGCAGCGCTGGGGATTCTCGGTTCAAGTCCAGAACTGGGTGAAGTTTCCATGTCCTCCTCATGTCCGCGTGGGATTCCTCCAAATTGCCCCATATAGTGTGTGTGGATGTGTGCCCAGCGATGGATTGGCGCCCTGTCCTGGGTGTATCTGCCCAGCGCCCGAGATGTTCTCCCCTGGATGAGCATGGGGAACCCCCTCCGCGACAATCATAAAGAAATAAGTGGAAGATAATGAATGAATGAATGAATGAAGGTAAAGCATGCATAAAGTAATTATATTTTTATGTAAATACAGATTTAAATGTGTTATGTGTACTGATGTGTACTAATGTGTACTTTTTGGATTAAATCTAATGCTTAAATTATTATTCATTTATTCATTCATTATCTTTTGCTTAATCCTGTACTAGGGTCGTGGTGGGGTTACCCATGTCGATCCAGGGAAGAATCTTTCGCATGTTCCACACACACAAACACACACTATACGAGGAATTTTAGAGCATTTAATATACCCTGAATCCATGTTTTTTGGATGGAAACCGGAGAACCCGGAGGAAACCCACGCAGACACGGAGAGAACATGGAAACTCCACCCAAAATGGGGACTCGAACTGGGAATCCCCAGCGCTGAGAGGCGAATGTCCTAAACACTATGCCACTGTGCCACCCATGCCTAAATTACTACTTTTATGAAATTGGATTTTATATATTTTTTTGCTGTAGCACCAAGATGGACCATTATTAGCTTGTCCAAGACAACAGGCCAGGGTTCTATTTAAATATCATCAGACTATTTCAATCAATTTTATAAGGCTTTATTTATTCGGTAATGATGGTAAATTCTAATTTTAATTCCACAAAGACATTAAGAAGACTTTGTCAAAGTAACGCCACATGACTTAGACATAGAAGACAGAATTCTGAATTTCTTAAATTGTAAAAGTTTATGAATTTTTTCTTTATAATTCATATATTTTAAACAAATTTGGTAAGCAATTTTAAACTTTTTACAACATTAATGCATTTTTAAAAAAAAATAGGTGTGTATAGCATGTTAACCTCCATGTGGTCCACCCTAAACTATTAAAGCACTTGTGTTTAATACATGAATTACAATTATCGCTAACTAACTGCTGTGCTTATTCATAAAAACTTTGTCTTTTAATCAATCCGACTGATTTAGACAGTTCTGGAAGAAAACATAATAAAGAAAAAGCAAAGAAACCAATAAAGCCCAAAGGGACAAAATCTTTAATAGGATTTTAAGAGTTTTGAAGAGAAACTTTGGCTCTCTGCCTAGAGGAGAACAAAAAGAGAAGGCGAATGCAGAGAAAATGCCACAAACAACACTGTACTGCATGACCAAAAGTCAATGAAAGAGATTCAGTTTTCAATGTAATGTAAAATTGCACAGATAATACAGTTGGTCACTAATGAGCATTAAAATTCACGTAGGCAAATCTGATTGGCTGAGTCATTTGTCCAGCCGAGACATTACTAACAATAACACACACCTCTAAGTGCTTCACATTCACATCAATGCGTAAACTGCATTTTATAATTTGGCCACTGGATGGTATTTGATTGTTTAAAAAAAAACGGAAACCTGTTACTAAGCGTTCAATTTAAAAACCGGACTAGATCACAAAGACTGATTTTATTAACAATTTTGTTTTCGATAAACGCATTTAGGAAACAAATCATTTTTTTATTATAGTGCGTTAGTTAACTAGGCACTCAAGATTGTATAAATCATAGGCTAGATGTGTGACTGTATTCTTCTACACCACCACATTCCCATGATTTATTTAGAATAATGCCTGCCCTTTCGTGACTTATTGCTTTAGTGTAGACCTCCAACCAAATACCCTTTTTGTAGTAGACATTTGATGGTAATGTTTCACTGAGAGGTTGGAAAGAGCTGGCAATATTTTAACATGCACAATTGACTGAAGCATAAACAGCTAAGCAGAGACAGGACTGACCTGGTCTACTGGGGGATCTGTGAGTGTCAAGTGGGAAGACAGAAGTATTAGGGATAATAAAGTTTGCACCTCCTGAACAAGAAGTTTCAGAGAGTATATTTATCTGTTATGACCAATGATGGGCAGAATTTAAAGTACTTAAACAGATTTATACTTGTCATGTAAGAAGAGTTCAAATTAACTTCAAGTCAAGTGACATTTTTCACATTTTTGATATTGGCATTTGCTTGTAGTAAGAAGTTTAAATGACCTTATATGTGTAATTACATGAAGATCATTAGATTGTTTCTGTGCCTCTTCACCTGTGCCGTGAAAGCCAACGCAGTTATAGTATTTTTCTTATTTACTTATTGCGTCGATTCCTTCCAGCTTGTAATATTTTTGCACAGTGTACAACAAATTGTCTTTCGGTTAATTAGCTATGTGTTTATGTTACATCGTTTAGTTAATTAACTCTGTTTTGTGAGTGGTTCGTTTGATGCACGTGTTCGGGTGTGTGTGTGTTCCATGTCTACTTGTCCGCCGTGTATATCTCTGTTTTTGTCACCTTGCCGTTCGATAACTCTGTTTTTGTGTGTTACTGTAAATAAAGACTCCTATACTGCTACCCAGTGTTGCCTGGCTTCCTGAAGTACACCTGATATTCCTTATATTCAAAAACTTTGCATTGTAAGCAGTTCATTTTCAGTGATGTTTGTAAACTCTTTTTGTAAATGTTTCATATTTCTGCATAAATTTGACCTAAAAAAATTAACACTTCAAATTCTGGTAGGCGCAAATGATCAAATCAAACAATTAGGAAAAAACATTAACCATGGTCATTTTTATTGACAATAGAATATCCTTAAATATCTGTGAATGGCAAAAGTATATGAACCTTTATAATTAGCAGATATTTTAAAGTTGACATGTTTCCGTTTTGCATCATGGCATAATTAAGGGGAATTTCTTAGAATCTTAGACCCAGAGCTGTTGCTGTTCTTTAGTTAAATGTTATAAAGATTTTGTAGAATTAATTTTAAGAGCATTAAAAGGTATTCTGGTTGTAATGAGCATTGTTTCACTTCCCAGGAGTGGTTGACCAAGTCTTTGTCCAAGCCTTCAAACCACTTTTACATACAGCCGTGTTTCTTAAAACTTGTACCACCCGTAATCAAAACAAAATTCCAAGTACCACTTATGTTTTTCTTCACAGAATGACATAGTGCATATTAAAGCAATAAGTTTCGAGAGGGCAGCATTATTGTGAATAAATTACGGTGATTTACCTTTTTAGTTTAATTCATAAAAGCCTTTAGTGAAAGCATAATCGCTAATAAGATGGTTTCCAGCAATGTCTTCTAGTCTGGTTTAAAAAATAAACGTAACGTTTCCCAGTGTTGTCAACTCCTCAGTAAGAAAAGAAGCAATTGGCTGTCCTAAAAGGTGTTAAACATGCTAAATGATGTAATTGCCTAACTTAAGTAATAGTGTATTTGCATGTTTAAGGCTATAGAATAAAGGAATAATGTGGAAGAGAAAAAGTGCTAAATATGTATATTGTAAAAATCTACCAACAAACTTCAAAAATGCAAAAATGAAATTCTGTTGATTATTTTAAATGATCTTTGAAATGACTTAAATTCTCCGTCTAAACCCACGTCATACAAATCAATCTATGTAAATTTTTCATTTTTATGTAAAGTACAGTAATCATGCCCTGTGTTTTTAAATGTATAGTTAAGAGAATGTTATATAGTGGAACTGCTATAGTTCTGTGTTTCTTTATTCAGGCTTGTTACCCTAAATTAGACATTTTGGCAGTTACTTTAATTTTTTTTTTATTATTATTTTTTTTTTAACTTAAGTTTCAAACCTAATATAAGCAAATTGTTAAAGGTGGTGATTTATTTTTGTGTCACACTGAACATAATTAATGCTTCTTTGTAAATACATGGGGTGGGGGGTGAGCGGCGGCTTTGAGCATGTGCAGTTCATTTGCCTGTGCGTTCAGAGTCTCAAAATGTCTTCAGTAAAACCAGAAAACAACCAATTGCTAGATTTGTCACCTGAGGGTCTGAAAAAACACTAAATAGGCAACGGTAATGTTTGTGGTTTTCCGAACAAGAAAACACTGCCATCTAGTAGCCAAATTACAGAACACAGTCCATAAAATGCAACAGGAAAAATAATGTTTTGTATATCCATACCATTATCTGTTAGGTCTTTGTTTTTTGTTATGTTTTGTAATGTTATGTATTTATTCATAGCCACTGTCAATGTTTTTCTATATTAAGTGATATTATTTGGCCAATACAATTTATTATTTTATTAAATTATTTTAACATTTGTATTCATTAATTTTCTTTTTCCACTTACTCTACTTATCCTTACTTAACTCTTGTTTCCAATTTGTGGTTAGAAAAGAACTTTAGCGGTTTATCTACCTATCATTCTTATTCCATTTAATGTTAATGTTATATGTAATATGTTGTATGCTATATGTTACATAATAGACGACTTCATAGTTTTTCAGTTCATGTCAGATGTGTGCAGATTCAGGACATGTGAAATAAGACAACTGATTATTCACTGATTTATACAATGTAATCATGTAACCAAGTTGGTCACATCAAGGATTTTTATGGCACTCTCCAAAATTGGGCTTTTACATGACTTTAAAACGCATTTTTGATTGCACCCATGCAAACTCAATATTACTTACCAAAACAAGAAGTTTTACTTAAAACATTATAAAACTGTTTAAAATTCATTAAGAGAAAATAATTTTGAAATACAGCTCTAAAGAAGTAGAATAAATGCATTTAATTTTTTTAGAATGTTATTTAGCAAATAGAAAGCTATTATATAATATATTTAAGCTGTTGTTTCTTCCCAGTGTGAGTAGTGTCTTAATGAGAATGCCCTCCTCATCGTTAAATTAATCAGTAAAGGCCACCAGATAAAGGTCTTAATATTCCATAAGCTTGATCAAAAATCCATTGTATTTACAGTATTAATTAATCTATCTTAATCCAGTATAAAATATAGTATGTAATAAATGTGTGGACTGAAAACTTGGCACCACCTTGTGGATAGGAACTACTTCACCATTATTTAGATTAGAAAGCCAAGAAATGTATAGAATGAGACGCACAGAGCATCTATCTATACAGTTGCACAGAGATGCATGAGCCTCCTTACCTGTGTTACGGGCATGCATTAACCGCGGCGAGTTTTGCAAGGCTTTGTCAACATCGTCTGAAGTCAAGTGGGGAAGTGGAGCTAAGGAAGAAAATATTATTTTAAAAGAAGGGAATGGAGAAATGTGAAATATATACAAACAGCTAAAACATATTGTGGTGCGCTGATGGTGGGAGAAGGACTGAAAATTGGAGACTGTAAAAAAAGGGGCAGATAAAAACAGGTATAGAGGAAGGACTCAGATCGAATAAGTTGCTAAAACAAAAAGAAGACCAAGTTTTCAGCACAAGCATGGCGCATGCATCACAGTGAATAAGTCTGCCAATACCTAATAAAGCAGGCAAATTTGACCATTTAGAGCATGCTACGTTCTTTTTTATTTACATTGCATGTATGCGTTTGAAAGAGTAAGGAAGAAAAAAGAGTTAGTGCAAGTATCTCTTTAAATTTAACATAATTTTAAAATTATGTTATTTGCAAGGCTGTCCTTCAATAAAAAAATTTGCATTTGAGGTTGTGTTTTATTTTCTAATTAAAGAATTTATTAACACGGGCTTAATGATTAGCACATTTGCATCTCAGCGCTGGGGATTTTTGGATGGAATCCCAATCTGGGTGGAGTTTCCATGTTCTCCCCGTGTCTGCGTGGGTTTCCTCCGAGTTCTCCGGTTTCCTCTCACAGTTCAAAAATATGGATTCATGGTCAAATGTTTGCTCTAAATTGTTCTGTATAGTGTGTGTTTGTGTGTGTGGCTGTGTAAGTAAGTGAGTGTGTACCCAGTGATGGATGAGACATTCTCCCCTGGATGGGCATGGGGAATTCCACTGAGACCCTAGTACAGGATTAATGGAAGATAATGAATGAATAAATAAATTTATCAACACAGGTTTCATCCAATTGATTATAATTTTTTTATATATATATATTTAAACTTTAAATCTGGTTAATTTTAAGACAGAACACTATTGGACCATTTTTCTGAAATGATACAGTGATGGAGCAATTTAAGTATCTTTAATGTACCGATTAACATTGTCTGTGGAAGGTAGACACAAACTACAGTGGGATTAGAGTACAGGAAGGACATGCATACAAGAAAGGACCTTTGTTCGTCCAAACCAAAAATATAACCCTTTTAATTATGAAACAGATGCAGTTATCGCTGCACTACTGTGCCACCTTAATGGCTAGTGAAAAGATGGCATGGGTCTATTCTATAGTCATGTAGCGCTGGGGAGAAGATGGAGCCATCGGCAATGGACTTTGATTAGAGATAATGAATGCACCTGGTGCATAAAATATGTGCACCCTTGCTTCCTGCACTCGAGGTCGATTTTTCTCCCTGTGGCATGTGCTGTTCTCAGTTATAATGGACGCACATGTTCATCAGGCGAAGTCCTGCCACAATGGAATTTGCATGTTTTCAGACCTTTAATTTTTATTTTTCCAAAATCTGTCCTTTGTCGATTTACATTAATACGCATTATTATTGTGAATTAACTTTTTTATTTTAAGTACATTAACAGCTTTTTCTCTACTTTTAGTATTCTTATGAACTAATACATTCATATGCATGATCAAGCACACAGTTTTAACCGGACTGAAAAAATGGTGTTTAAGATGGCATTTTATAGCTGATAATTAATAAATTTTACAGTCAGTAATAAAAAAATTTACTATCACTGTTTGATATGAATGTATAAAGGTATAAAACATATGTATGTTATTCTGTGTGTAAATGTATGTAAATGTGTTTCAGAGAGCGAGAGAGAGTGTAAGAGAGACATGGTATGCTACTCACTCTCTCGCAGGTAGTGGAGGTGAGAAAGCAAGATGTCAACATTGTAGCTTGAAGTGAGTCGCTGAAAATCCTCTTTGGCCATCTTGCACAGCTCTTTTCCATCGATGTTGTGAAAAAGGGAGACATCAACCTCCAACAGCCCATACTCTCTTATGGCCCACTCTAGCCACTGACGAACATGATCCACTGTCCACAGCATGGGGTCTAAACACAAATTAGCACAATTTCTAGTTTAATTTAGCATTATTCAGTTAACATAACTATATTTTTAAGATACTTTGGACAAATACATAACAAATCACTATTCATTATTCAATTTGTTTTTATTAAGATGGGTGGTGTGCTCAAACATATGCCAGCGCATCCAAGGCACGACTTAAAGCGAAAATAAAATCAGAGAGAGTAGTACAGTAGTGTACAATTTGTTAGTTATCCTCTAATCCAGGGTTTTTCAAATGGTCTCAATCCCAAACCCACATTTTCTAGCAGTCATTAAGTCATTACCCACTTTTGAAGAATACAAACTAAACAATTTTTATTCATTCACTTATTATCTTCTGCTTAATCCTCCACCTTAAGCCCATCCAAGGGAAAACATCTCATGCACTGGGCAGATAGATCCAGGACAGGGCACCAGTCTATCGCTGGGCACACTCACTCACACAGACACACACACAAACACACTATATGGGGCAATTAAGAGAACTGCATTTACCTTGATTCCATGTTTTGGACTTTGAGAGAAAACCAGAGAACCTTGAGGAAACCCACACTGACACGGGGAGAACATGGAAACTCTACCCAGATGGGGACTCAAACCAAAAGCAAACGTGCTAACCACTAAGCCACCGTGCTGCCCGCACTGTGTTTAAATTGTTTAAAATCACCAGCAGCCCTGCTGTGATTGATACCATTGCAATACACAACTATCTACAATCACCACATCACCTCTAAAAATAATAGCGTACAACTCAGCATGGCCAAGAGTGCATATTTATTTTCCTTATACTTTAATTTTATTTTGTGTAAATTTATAAGATATTATTTTGATAAATATATTTAAATTCATATGAAACAATACTAAATATTAAAACGTTTAAAAAATCTATGTGAAACATCCAGGTTTTTAAATGTCACATACATATATATGCATGCAAAGTGATTCCAAGAGCAGTTATTTTAAGAAACTAAAAACCACATTTCAAATACTCCAGGTTACATTTGCATTTTGCCATATTGCCAGTTAAAAGAGAACTGTAACCGGTAAAGGAATGGTGGTTACCATGACAACAAGAATGCCTTGCATGTCTGACATGTGCTTTTTTTCTCTCTTCCCCCCCAAGATATTAAACAAGTAAAAAAATCAGATGAGCATATATGGGGGAGGGGTAGCTCAGTGGTTAGGGTGTTGGACTATCAATCAGAAGGTTGAGGGTTCAAATCCTAGGTCCACTGAAATTACCAATGTGGGTCCTTGAGCAAGACCCTTAACTCTCATTGCTCCAGGGTTCTGTATCAGCCCTGTGTTCTGACCCCAACTAAGTTGCTTTGGATAAAAGCGTCTGCTAAATAACTAAATGTAAATGTAGGTTTAAAAAAAGTAGGTTAAAATATTTCATAAGACAAGGTGTAGTATCTCAGTGTTGGGGTGTTTGGCTGTTAATCTGAAGGTTGCTCACTGAAATTATAAATATGAGCAAGACCTCTAATACTCATTGCTCCAATGGTGGCTCTATATCTTGGGGGCCCACGTACACTGAGCCCAACCAAGTTGGGATGCTTGTCATTTTGAATAAAGGCGCCAACTAAATGACCTCATGTAATCAAACAGTAAAACATATTTTAGAACAAATTAAAATGAAACTAACATTCTGCTGCAAAACCCAAGTTTTCATTGAGCTCCGCCATTCTTCATCTGATACAAACATTTAGAATCCAGTCATTACAATCGAGAGTCAATATTCTGATGTTGTAATTTAATGATCGAATTAAAAAGGTTACATTGTTTCACATCAAACGCTTGCCACTCTGCCGCACACGCCAACGAATGCTAACATTCCTGATGGATTGATGATCAAAGCGAATGTGGGCGTTTTTCTGATCACTGCTGAATCGTTTGGGATTCTCAGAGGATGTTTGATTCGGTTTGATTTGAGATTCAGATTTATTTTTATGGAAATTCCACATTTTTAAACGTCTTTAGTTCTTCAGATACGTTTGTTAACAGCAACATTTGCAGATCGTGTGCACGTGGGGTCCTCGGTTTTCAAAAATGATGTTGTGTGGTTGTAGTTACAGGGTGACATGTTGGCTTAGTGGTATTGAATCCCGTTCTTCCCCGGTCCATGTGGGTTTCTTGCGGGTTCTCCGGTTTCCTCCCACAGTCTAAAAACATAGATTCAAGGTTGCTCTAAATTGCCTCTATCTTAA
>JAOUQT010045367.1:0-10971 GCA_025769995.1 Xyliphius kryptos
GTTGCACACTAACTGGACAGGTTGGTTTCACAGAAGTGTGGTTTACTTGGAGTTACATTGTGTTGTTTGTGTTCCCTTTTCTTTTGAGCTGTGTATAATGCTGTGGATTGTCTAAATCAAACAAATTTCACAAATCAAGTCAGTTAAGTTTACCAGGTGTGATTAGTAAAATATGTGTGATGATTAAATATGCTATTGTATTGTCATATACTCAGCTTGTTCAGGAGCCAGGTCATTTTGGATGCTTTGGTGACTCCTACCTGATGGCAGAAAGGTGAATGGTCTTTTGGCTGGATGTCTGATGTCCAGCGGGAGTTAGTGGATCTTCCTTAAGCAGTGAATGGTGGAAGTCCTCCAGTGCAGGAAGTGTGTTGCTGATTTATGGACTCTGCTGTCCAAAAAAATATTGTTTGTTCTGTAGTAATCTGTAAATGCAACAGTATAGAAGATGCAAATCTTAATTTTAAATTTTGTTAAAGACCAAGTAGTAGTTCTCAATTTATGTTTTTTTTTCTGGATTATTAATATAAAACTTCTTGGGTAAAATTCTTCATATTTGGGTGAAGTCTTGAAACATTCAGCAGCATTGCTTAATCTTGTTTTTGTTGGCTGCAGCTGTGCTTGTATCCAAGGTTAATTTTGTGTCAGTACTACACCATACATTTGGTAGCTTTGAAAATTATGTTTATGGTTGACAATTCTGTAGGACTTGATACTTTTTGTACCAATTAAACCCACCTGCTGGCAGCTAAATTAAATGTGCCCAGTTTCTTGCTGTTACTTGCACACATCAAAGAAAATGTCAATAGAAGGCAATTCCATTATATCTCAATTAAAACCACATGGAAAAAATATCTTTTTTAAAATATGTAGCACATTAGCAGTTTTGCTAGCAGCCTTCTAAAGGAAAACCTTTTGATGAGATCTAGTGGGTGGCAAAATTTGTTTCCCTTGTGGTCTCCTCACATTGCTCAGGGTTATGTATAAGATTCCAGATTAATCTTCCATGAAATTGAGTAGGGTGATCCCGTTTTTACAGAGGGCAAGTGTTATTTGTTGTGAGGTACACAGAATAAACTGCATGCACGTACTTCATGCTTCAGAAATCTAAGTGCAGTAGAAAGATTTGGTAAAAAGAGGTAATTACTCACAAAGACATATTTAACAAAACACTGTATGTAGTGATAAAGGAGAGTAAAGCTGAAGAAGCAAAGGTTGTTTTATAGTCTGATGAGTAGCTTATTAATGACAATGATAAAAGAAGTTACCTGTAAAGTCAAAACATGTCTATAAAAAATATACACAATGGTTGAAGGAAATTGGTGGCTTAGTGGTTAGCACGTTCACCTCTCAATGCTGAGGGTTACCGGTTCAAATCCCAATCTGGTTGGAGTTTCCATGTTCTTCCCATGTCCGCATGGGTTTTCTTCAGGTTCTCCGGTTTCCTCCCACAGTCTAAAAACAGATTCCAGGTGAATCTAATGCTGTAAATTGCCCTGTATAGTGTGTGTGTGGATGCGTGAGCGAGTGTATGCCCAGTGATAGATTGGCTCCCTGCCCTGGGTGTATCTGCCCAGCGCCGGAGATGTTCTTCCCTGGATGGGCATGGGGATCCCCACCGCGACCCTAATAGAAGAATAAGCGGAAGATGATGGATGGATGGTTGAAAGAAATCATGCTCTAATGGGAAATAAAGAAACCATGTAGTGAGTAAATACAGTTTTCATTGCATTTAAATATGTCCTTATGTATTATAATAATAATTAAAAAAATTAATGGTAATTACATTTATAAACTGCAAGGGTAAAGTTTATGAACATTAATTTATGAAGAAAGTGTGGACTGGTATCCTAATATATCTGTAATAACTCTTTTACTGGATATGCCCTTGTTCCCTTTACATTGGAATTCACACTAAAAGGTTTCATAATGGAATCCAATTTGAGGGGTTCATCCAGTTTCTTTAAATTGAACAGGTATTGATTCTGTCACCATTTTAAATTTTTCTGGTTTTATATCAAAAACTATTTTAATTTAGTTGTTACAACATTAAGGCATTTTCCTTATTAAATTGGTTAACACATGATATAAAAATATGCTTGATATAAATTAATTGCATCCATCCAATGTTTTGAAGATTGGTTTGGTATACTGAAAGATGTTTTATCCTTTTTTTTATTTTTTTTATTTATCTATAAAATAAGAGAGCTATGGGATGAAGTCAGCTTTTGGGACCAGTGATCACAATCTGGGATTAAACATGCTTTATATGATGAATGTGAATGGAGTCTCATCAGGATCTTGGGGTTCAACTGGGTAATCTAGTTCAGCTTCAATACACTCGTGTACTTGTGCTGGCAAAATTCTACTGTGGCACAAGAAAAACAAAAATATGACACAAATCCCTCAGTAAACCACTCACCTCAACATCATTTTTAGAAACAAAACTTTATACTTCCCACATGCTAAAACAACTTTTGCAGTTGCAACCAGAGGATGTCTCTAATTCACACCGGAGGATCATAGATTTGTACAGAAAAAAAAAACAACCTAGTTTTTTTTAGTTCATTGTGCATTGTGGTCTAGTTCAGACATTGATTTCTTGTCTCTCTAGTCTAGTTGTGCTCTATTCAGCATATTCCGTTAGCTTGTGGCAACTTACTGATCATGAAAACAGATGTGTCTAGCCTACACAATGCATTTTACACCCGTCTGTCTTCACTCCAGAATAACAAAAACAGAAGACAGGGGAGATGAGACAGTCCTACAGAGAAAACAGCTGTACCACACTGATGTTTTACCAACAGCCTTTCTTCAGCCTAATCACCCTATACACATCCCTCGTTTCCTTTGTACTTGGAAAAAAATAATCTGTTACACTGATGGCAAGTCATGCAAGTTAATGACCTAGAAGTCCCGAAGCGGATTTCAGCCGTTAACAAGCTGGCCACTTGATTCTCTCCGCTTTTTGAAAGTCATTTGTTGTTACTTTCTAGAATAAACCTGTAAATCAATTCTTACTCCATGGTGTGTGGACAGTAATTGCTCATTTTGAGCCTTTTGAAATTTGTAATTATTTTAATTACAAACCCCAAACTAAAACTCCCAAAAAGTCATGCTATTTTTAAAAACATATATTAAAAATAAGAAATCTATGAATTGTTCATGGGTGGCACGGTGGCTTAGTGGTTAGCACGTTCGCCTCTCAGCGCTGGGAATTCTCTGTTCAAATCCCAATCTGGATGGAGTTTCCATGTCCTCCCCGTGTCAGTGTGGGTTTCCTTTTTCTCCCACAGTCCATATACATGGATTCAAGGTAAATTGAATACTCTAAATTAAGTGATTTGTGTGTGTGTGTGTGTGTGCGCAGCAATAGATTTGGCGCTGTGTCTTGTGTGTATCTGCCCAGTGCCCAAAACATTCTTCCCTGCATGGGCATGGAGAACCCCACTGCAACCCACTGAGGATTAAGCAGAGGATAATGAATGAATTGTTAATTTGCTGGCCAATTTTTTTGACTAATACATTTATTACCAATTTATATACTTCAAAGATTTTATTTGTAGGTCTATAATTTCTGGACAGTTCAAATGTAAATGTCCAAAGTGCACTGTTTTAGTCTTTCCGATTCTGTTAGCGTCTGAACATTTATTGGGTGTTCTGGTCACAACTGTGTTGATGAATGCGAAGAAGGTACATACAGTCCTCCTGAACTGCATGTGAGACAAATACAATAGAAGTCTGCCTTCAAGGACTGAAATCCTAATTAAGATTTATTTAGGTCTCAGTTGAACATGGTTCGTGGTGGGGTAATAAATCTCTCCTGAGATCCACCCTCTCATCTCTAAGCCACCAGATCCTCATTTCTCCTTCTTTAGTAATCTTAATTGCACGGCACTGTAATGACGAAAGATAATTAGGATATTTGCTGGATTCAATTGATGGTGATGATCAGTGAGATAGGAAAGCCGCCACAGTTGCTTGACTTGCAAACTTTACTCCCTGCCACTAAGAGTCACTAAGCATTTCCATCATGGGTGGAAGAGATGAAGAAAACAAAACAAACTGATTTAGTGCAGACATGGAACCAGGCTACTTACTCCATTCTTTCAGCAAGAGTAATGTGACGATGCCAGCAAAGTGGTTTGCTGAGTTTTGTCACTAAGCATTTTGTCTGGTAACTTCATTCCCGCACAATGCTCCATTAGCTTGGGTCATGGGCTGGAATATCTTCATTGCTCATAGAGCATATGAATGATTTCAGCAGATACATTTTTCTATACTGCAAGAAAATTCACACTACAGTCATTTACACAACATCATTAAACAATTTTATATTTATCTTGCTTTCAAACTTCTATTCTCAATGATATTTCTAGCAAAATACACATGCTACACTACGAAAGAGAACTCAATGATAACGGGAAAGTTGAAGGGCTGTTTTTGGATTTTTTGATGTCTGAAGTTTATAGATTTCAAATGAACGTGTTATTGTAGAATGAGGTTTGTAACAATTAAGAATCTGAAATGAATACGGGAATGGTAGCTCGGTGGTTAGGGTGTTGGGCTAGCAATCTAAGGTAAGGGTTATGGGTTCCATCAAGTTGGGATACTTGTAAGTCACTTTGGATAAAAGCGTCTGCAAATTTGACTAAATGTATGTGGACTGAATATAGAGTCATTTGAGTCTATGGTGTGCACATTCTTCCTTGAATTTACTGGTAGGTTTTCCAAGGATGCAATAAGGACTGACTGAGTCAAGTTTCAGTATTTTAGGTACTCACAAAGACCCCAATCCATCCATGGTATTGCATTCGATGGCGAAACCAAACGAACAGTTCAACGCAGGAGAGAACCCGTTTTTTGGTAGGTAATCACAATGCTTTGTAAGACACTGAAGGGGTCTTGTATTCGATGGCGATATCAACCAAACCATCAAATGTAGGAAGGTGAGAAGTACTTGGTTTTTCCAAAAACATGGCCGAGAATCAACAATGCCATATTTCAGGCTTGTGGGTTCTGGGGAAGCCATGAGTCCATGATTGGAGCACCCAGAATTTAACACCCAGTCCAGATCTTTAACATTTTTATTACAAAAGAAATGTCCATGTTTAAATAAGATTGATGTCACAGGTATTCATTATTAATAATGGGATTGGTCCTTCAGGCTGTTGAAGATTACACAGTTCATCAGCGGCTGTGTATAATCTACAAAAGAGTTCATGCTTCTCTCATTGGCAAGATTTAAGAAGTGAAACCTTGTTCATTAAACCTAATTTGAGTTGGATCAAAAGTGCAAAAAAATCATATACTGGTAAAAGTCAAGACAGTAAGAATGTCCATTTTCATTCATTACCTTCTACATAATCCTCTATCTGGAATCCATGTTTTTGGACTGTGGGAGGAAACTCACGCGGACACGGGGATGACATGGAAACTCCACCCAGATTGGGATTCAAACTGGGAATCTACAGTGCTGAGAAGCAAATGTGCTAACCACTAAGCCACCGTGCCACCCAAAATATCTGTTAGTGGGAATTATGGAATTTATCTTGTGGCAGTTAAAAGTAATGATGATTATTAGAATTTGTAACTGCTGTACAGTATTGGGTCATGAGATATTACTTGGTTCTGAAAGTTGAAGGAGCAAAATCTTGCAAACACTAAATTCTAAATTTATGTGCCTTGGTTTGTACAAGATACAATTTGAAAATGAGTTTAAATGAGATCAAAATGACCAGAAAGTCAATTTACTTGGTGAATATTTTACAAAATATTATTTGGTGGTGCTGGTGACAAAAAGCTATAGAGCTTTGTGAAAAGTAGTTAAAACATACTAAATGCACCTTAACAATCTGCCTTAAATTGTAATATTTTTTTATTTTACCATACTAAACTTTGAAAGAGGATTTCTAACAAACATCCAGGCATAGTGGAGTGTTTATCAGACATGTTTTCCCTGAACAAAAACACCTTCTGCCTTTAATACATGCCAAGCTGTGCTTTATTTGCCTGATTGGAAATTCTGGGTTGGTGCCAATGAAATGGCCAGACTTTTGTTTGTTAGCAGTTTTCTGTGGCTGCTTTTGGCATCTCAAGGACAATTACTGCACCTGGGGCACTTCTGCTGCCAGCATAGATTCTTTTGACTTAATTTTCTGCCATTAAACTAGCCAACCCTGCCAGCAGTAATGCCCATTTGCAATATTGATTAACTGGTTATATATTGTAATCATTTTAGTGGTACCTTTTTGTATATCAAAATCATACATTTTCTAATGATTCGATTTAAGGGTTGATGCTAAAAGTGTCAGTTTCCCCTTTTTTTCCCCCATTTTTGGCCCACATGAGCATGTCCTTGGCATTTAAACTATAATAACATTACAGTTTACTATACTAATATTTCACAGTTTGCTAAGAGCATCGACGTCATTTGTAAAAGTTTTAATTATCATTGCCTTTTACAATCTGTCCATACACCCTGTGTTGCTATAGAGATGCCTGCTGAGTAAATGCTAGTCATTTCTCAAATACTGATATCAGTTTAATTGATAGCCAAAATGAATCGGCAAAGTTTGGCCTCCTTGGTCTGTCTGATCTATTAATTTTCCCCCAAAATTGACATTTTGCCCTTTTATCTGAGTCATAAAGACCTAAGGCAAACGGGTTCAACTGAGTTGCTAGGAGAGACTTTTGCAATAATCTTCAAAGATAAAAAGTCTTTTGATCTTGCCTGCCTCTGATTTTGGATACATGAAAGCAGGTACTTGTATACCAAATATGTACTATCCATCTATATGTCTGTCTATAACTCTTTTTAACATCATGCTGTACGTATGTGTGTTCATTCATCAAAGTGTAATCACACTTGTGATGTATGTTCCTGTCACTGCTTAGACCAGTGATGTACAGTGTTAAATCTGAATGGGGACGTGGCAGACAAAAGGACTGACTAATGTGTCACTGTACTCTTCACTAAACAAGGACAACATGATGCATGGAAGACTGAGCACAAAATTGTAAATGTATGTAAAGTAGATTTTGCAAAGTAAATTTCTGTCTAGGAAATTGTTTGGAAACTGTGTTCTTCATATGGCATGAGGTTAAATAACATAAATATGTTGTGTTGGATAACTGTATGTTCATGAAATTTTAAAACCCCTCTGATTCTGCTTCATTGCTTTATATGTATAAAAAACAAATGGGCAATTTTGTTTTAATTTATTTATTCTATACTTAACCCAATTTGGGTCATTTTGATTATTCCAGTATTTCACTTCTGAATAATCCAAAACGCACATCAAAATAAATAATGGAATCCTAGAAGAGAAACAGACTAAGGCATATAAAACGCCCCTTCGTAATATCTTCACCTAAACATTATAAAAAAAAAAGCTTGTAGATCAAGTTGTACATGCATGATCTCTTACAACTCACATCTTTCAATACAAAAAAAGTGGTAAACAATACACTATACATGAAATAAAATATTGTTAGTTGGATAAAAAATGTATTGGAAAGGATATACCTAGGTACCACTTATACCATCTTTCGCTTATTCCAGGGTCGCAGAGGCAGGGTTCCTCATGCCCATCCAGGGGAAAATGTCTCAGGAGCTGGGCAGATACACCCAGGACAGGGTGCCAATCCGTTGCTGGGTACACACTCACTCACACAGCCACACACTATACAGGGTAATTTAGAGCATTCGATTTACCTTAAATACATGTTTTTGGAATGTGGGAGGAAACCGGAGAACCCGGAGGTAACCCATGCAGACACAGGGAGAACATGGAAACGCCACCCAGATTGGGATTCGAACCAGGAATCCCCAGAGCTGAGGGGCGAATGTGCTAACCACTAAGCCACCATGGTTAATTGCCCCATACCTAGGTAACAAGTCTGAAATATTGTCCTAAAATCGAATTTTTATTTGACTTAATTGGATGCATTATGATTCAAACATACAGATTAACATAGCATTAGTGTTGGCTGTTCAAATTAGTTTACATTGTTACAGAATATATCATTCTCAATATTTAATATTTAACCAAGGGTTTCCAAACTTTACATAATATACAGAACATATAGCAATCAAGAAAATAAACAAAGAAATGCGTTTTGCACTAAATTGCCACAATTAAACTGCCTATTATGTAGTTTATGATGTATTGTGCACTATGTCTGTGGTGGTCAATAATTATCATTTCCAGGAAGTTGTACTTAAATTAATTATACAACTTAAATTTAATTCAGTCATTAAGATGTTTTGTTTGATCATAAATCAGGATTTAAAATGGTGCACTTTGCCTTGTTTGGCATCAGAAACATCGCTTATAAAGACTGATCCTTTCATATGTAAACTGCATGGCAAAAAAATGAGACAGCTGTAGATATTCTTGCAAAAAATGCTTTTATTTTACAATGCTGTAATTCCTTTCATAGCATCTCAGTGTTTTTCCTTAAATTTTTTAATTTAGTTTGCTACAGTTTTCAACATAGCTGAATATTTTTAAAGAAAGTTTTGGATGTGCTTAAACGTTTTGCATTTATTGGTTTATATTTTGTTGACAGCTTTTATTTTAACGTTTCAAACAGTGTCTTTGAAAAATAATATTGTGATCATTAAAATCACACACTTTGTTGTCTGAACATTTGAAATGAAAAGAAAATCAATAAAATAATCCTTTGATCTTTTTTGCCCATATTTTTGGGAACTCTTAAAAACCAATTCCCAATGCTGCCAACAACTATTCAGAAAAATGAAACAAATGAAAAACCGATCAGCTCATTATTTATGTACAACCTTATTTTTTCTTCAGTGGTTCATATAAAGTAAGTGATATAGGAGGTGTATATAAAGTAAGGCTTTTGTTGATTACAGATAAAATACTCCCTTACCTTCAATGAAAAGCATAAAAAAAAACAAAAAAAAAACTTTGAGACCCTAAAAACACACTGATGATTGTTGTTAAAAAAAAAAAAAAAGAAAAAAAAAAAGACATTTCATTCAGGCACAAGGAAACCATTTTACCTTGTGGAGAAATGTCACTCTCTAAAATAAGTGTTTGGAATGGTGCTGCAAAGCGGATCTGCTCAACTGACCAACGTCTTTTGGATTATGAGAGCATTTTTCTGCCCCCGTGTGTTTTTACCTTTTTTGTAATGTTCCCTTTTTTGGTCAGTTCCTAATTTTGTTGTCACTTCACAATCAGTCTGCATTATGTTTCTGTGTGAATGTGAAAAGACTGCAGGAGCCAAATTAGATGCTGTATACCCACTTTAGTGCATGAGACTTGTTAGCTGACCAATTGCAATTCATGGCCAGTTGAATCTGTACCACTGGGGAAAATGGGCACTGATTAACTCTCCTTCGAAACATACTTGTTTGTGACTTGACTAACTTTTGATAAGTTTTGAGAAGGGATTTAAAAGTCACACATTAATGCAGGGGATGCAGTGAGGGCTGCAGAAACGACAAAGCTTTTTTATAATCACCTTTATGCCAATGGTAATCACAAGAAAATATTATTTTCGGATCACAAAAACTATTTTTGACCTGCTGTTTTATAACAATGCTTTACTGAAAAACAAAGACAACAGGTAAAAAATAGATAATTAATCTAATTTTAACATGTGCATTTTGATAATGTTTTAATTTTTTGAATAAGTGATTTTAAACCCCCTCATTAAACTCACCCACTGCTCTGCCTATGTTCGTGTTTTGCCTGTCTAAACACATTTTATTAATTTAATGTTTGACCCATTATTAGCAATGCCTTGACTCTGCTGTATTATGTGATAATAAAATTAAAATCTACAGAATAGTCGATCCCTTAAATGGGAGTTAAAATGGATTCTATTGGACTTTAATGTTTATAGATAAGAGCGTGATCTGCATGTCAGGATAATATGCACATCATACACAGCAGACAGGAAAGAAATACGGGTGTTCGGGACCAATAATGATTCAACACCAAAACGGACAAATTCCTGAATGTAAAAAGATGATCTTTGATTAGAATCCCCTTGCACATACTCATACAGCAAATCCAAACTTTTACATTTAAATTGATGGAGCAATATGGAAGTGATCAATACATGCATATTGACAAGCTTTTGCAGATTTGTGTGAACGTAGAACTTAGAACTAAATGTGCAACATACATGAACGAGACCCATGCAATATGTTAAAAGTGCATAGTTTGTAATCATAAAACATGAATAATGCAGGACATTTACCACACTGTGTATCCTAGTGGCTCCCAAATAATGAATTTTCTGTATCTGAGGCATGGATCCTATTAGTGGATGGGGACGATAACAAGCAAGTAAATGTAACTGGTCGGCTGTAGTAATTTAAATGTAAATCTAAAAATGTGTAAACATTGCAAATGTATTATAAAAATGCTGAGCGTAATAAAAACTTTTTTGTGTACATTGTTCAATATAGAAATTTATCCTAGGCAGTCATTATTTGACATGGGTTAATTTTAATGTAATCATGAAAACAGATTTATGTAAACCACAAGGCAGCTTCATTTCCCTGACTTTATAATCTTGCTTTGTACAGATTTCATCTGATGAACACATGATCTGCCCCCCACTGCAAGCATGAGAAAATGTAAAATGGGAAAATCAGCATTATGTTTAGAAAGTAACATAAACATAAAACACAAAATAACATAAAAATGAACAAAATTTAAATCAAAATTATAATTCCATGGAGGTCTGGAATCCTACTCAAAATCAAATTACAGGCTGATCCAACTTCAGTAGAAATTTCTCAAGACACATTCAAATGAGGCTCAGTAGTGTGTGTGTGTGTCCTCCACGTGCCTGTATGATCTCCCTAAAACACCTGGACATGCTCCTGTTGAGGCGACGGATATTTTCTCCTACAGCCCCCTCCATGTCTCCTGGTGTACTGGCCTGTCTCCTGGTATCTGCTCCATGCTCTGGACACTGTGC
>JAOUQT010045377.1:0-10971 GCA_025769995.1 Xyliphius kryptos
AATAGTACTTTAGTAATTATTTTAATTATCATGCCTACTATATATGTAAAGATACAATGATTGCATATATTAGACTGTTGTGACTGTCCTTATGTTTGAGTAGTTATTTGCCTTGGGCACATGCAACCCACTGTGTCTCCTTAAGTCTCTTATTTGCATAAATAACACATCTCCAAGGAAATGCAAATAAAAGCCAATGAGGGCCTAATCATTTTACAGCACACTTTAAGGTTTTTCAATTTAACTGAACCACTTTTTAGCTTTGCCAAATCAGATAATTGGATAAGCAGTTTAAAATAGAATGATGGCAATTTACACATCTGATTGCATTCAATGTAACCTCTTTAGATTGCATGCACTCCCATGAAACAAATGAAACATACTAAATGAACAAATACAGCACTGCTGCCACACAGCGACAGGTGTAACACGTCCTTGCCTACCTAAGTTTTAACATCTTATTGAATAATACCATGTATACATAAAGCATATTAAAATTTTGGAGAGACATAGGCTGCACAGACAAAGCCACTTTTTTTTTTTCAAGAATGCTAACTGAGGCAAAACTAACTGAGTCCTCATTGTACTGTGTGTGCTTTAAATTCATTTATGGTATATTTACCTTGTTGGTTAAATAAAGACTTATAAAAATCAGCGAACAACAGATTGAGTTTTAGCATTGTTCAATTATTCAATTATTCTGATTGGATTAAAACTTTGGAAGGCATGGTGGCTTAGTGGTTAGCACGTTCGCCTCTCAGCGCTGCAGATTCCTGGTTCGAATCCCGATCTGGTTGGAGTTTCCATGTGCTCCCCGTGTTCGTGTGGGTTTTCTCCGGGTTCTCCAGTTTCCTCCCACAGTCCAAAAACATGAGTTCCAGGTAAATTGAATGCTCTAAAATGCCCTGTATAGTGTGTGTTTGTGTGAGTATGTGCGCCCAGTGATGGACTGGTGCCCTGTCCTGGGTGTATCTGCCCAGTGCCCTGGGTGGGCATGGGGAACTCCCCTGCGACCATAGTAGAGGAAAAAGCAGAGCACAATGTATGGTTTAAACCTTTTTACTATTTACTGTTACTGAAAACACCTGAGTTAAAATCTATTAACACAACGCATTGGTTAATTTACCCTAATGCATAGTATTACTTTCTTGGGCAACAGGAAATTGGTTGCAAATGACGTAATGTGAACGAAGTAGTAATTAGACAAAAACGGACGGCATCAAAGCACCAAAACGTGTAAGCACTTTTGGATTAAGTGGTCGTTTTAACTTGATATGTGGTAGATAGAGTAAATAATTAACGATAAAATTATTGTTTATGTATATTTCAATGTATTTTATTTCACGGATGCACCTTTTTACTGTAAGGAAACGTTACCTATTACCGCGGTAGAATGTAGACAATTCTGCTTCTCGTCTTGTCTTTCTAAATGTTTAATGCACTTGCTAAACACATGGGCAGGTTGCATTGTTTAACTTATAAAAGAGCGCCATCTAATGGATAAAAAAATATGAATTGAATATGTTCAACACCTAAACAATATAATGTTAACACTGAAAACCTTCACACTTACAACAATACAAATCTGTCTGAATATATTTGACAGAATATATAGGTCCTATGTTTAATATAACAATTATTTTTTTAATTATTCTGATGTGGAGCAACTGTCTGATAGACTTCCTAATTTATGTTTTATATTTAAAGCGTTTTTTAAACATACAGTTGCTGGTTTGACAGACCACCAGTATTTCTTTAGTTTTATGTAATACCAGTTAGGATTAATTAAAGGCTGATGCTGCATTCTGTGCTTGTTTTCACCATTTTCAAATATACCAACAATGTTGTACCCACTTATACAATTTCAACTTGTTGTTGTCTAATGTAAACACAGAGATAAAGTCCTGCCACCCTGGGAAATATTTATGGGAAGCATCCTTGGGAATTCATGTGAATGATGACGGCCAGTCTGTGAGTTAACGATAAAGATATTTGGTGTAATACATATGTCCAATGTTGAGGAACTGTTTTTGATAATCATTATCAAAGGTTATAAGGGCATAATTTAATTTATTTAGAGATTATTGTAACAGGTATTTAACCATTATTATTTATTTATTTATTCATTCAGTATCTTCCGCTTAATCCCTTAATCCTGATTGGTTCCCCATGCTCATCCAAGAAAAACATATTGGATGCTGGGCAGATACACTCAATCTATCACGCCCAATCTATCACTGGGCACACACTCACACAGCCACATGCTATATGGGGCAATTTAGAGCATTCAATTTACCTTGAAACCATGTTTTGAACTGTGGGAGAAAACCGGAGAACCCGGAGGAAACCCACGCTCACACAGGGAGAACATGGAAACTTCACAAAGATCTGGACTCAGGAACATGCTAACTACTAAGCCACCGTGCCGTCCCCATTATTGTTCATTCATTCATTCATTCATTATCTTCTGCTTTTTCCTCTACTAGGGTCGTGGTGGGGCTCTCCATGCCCATCCAAGGTAGAACATCTTGGGTGCTGGACAGGGCACCAATCCATCTACACACTACCAGGGCAATTTAGAGCATTCAATGTACCTGGAACCCATGGTTTTAAACAATACTTTAAAGTTTTTTTTTTTACTTTTCTTCAATGGCACTGCAAAGGGATCTTTAGATCATTTATTCATACACCTTATTAAATAATTCATTTCATATCTCTGCAGATTAATTATTAGATATAATTATTTTATCATAAAATACAGAGGCTGAATGAACACTCAAAAGAATAAAGATGCACCATTTGTTCATGTTTAATGGAGGTTTCAGTAATTGTAAGGAAAATGTTGCACAGGCAGATCACAAGTCAAAGTTGTAAAATAGAATATGTGTATTATTATAATTTTAATTGTACATTTAAAGTTTTCTTCTGATTGTTCACAATGAACATTTCTTTACTTAGTTTTATAAAACCCTACAGTTGTAGTTTTTGGCATCATTTTTATTTATTCATTATGTCCACAAGAGGACACTCATCTTCAAGAAAGTAACAAATTTCTTAATATTCTAGGTTGCCAGGTTATCGATATACACATTTTCCCTTCGAAACCGAACGGAGGTTCTGAACTATTAAATTGAAATCCAAATTGTAATGTAGTTATTAAATGCAGTTTTCCTATTTTTATTGAAACATGTTGATGTTATATGACGTCATCTCAGTGCGTCAGTTTCAGAGAACACCACGTGCTTCTTTCTCTTTTTTCAGGACAAGCGAGAGGGTGATGGCGGCTTCTGTGCTGTGGTTGTATTATACAAACACAACGATGAATATTATCGATAACATTGGTAGGTTTATTATCAGTTACCATATTTCTCTTTTACAGTCAGCGTATTACGGCCATTACCAAAAGCGTTGCTAAACCCTGCCCTAAAAATAACCTGAAAGTTAACGATGTGTACCTCCAGAATGGAAGGTTAACTTGTGCAAACTTATCTTAACGGTTTTAGGCTAAAATGTCTCTGTTAGAATGTAACTTATATTAATATTACGCGTTTACATAAATGGTTTCCATGTTTGGTTCAGCCCCACACGTTTATATGGTATGAAGGGGTGTTTTAAATATCGAAGGGTGCAAACTAATGACTGAGAACCACCTCAATCAGAAGTTATTACTTTTTCCACTCATGCAGTGACTGTTAATACAGTGCTATGTTGCGTTTGTTCTGCTGCTCAAAATAAATCATTTTAAAGCGTTGTTGAATTGCGCAGTCTGGCATGGTAACCTGATTTTATAATCTGATTGGTATTAAGTGCTGTATAATGCACCGCCCGTGATGGAGTAGTGGAGCTCTGATCTGAGTAATGTATAGAATCCTTAATACATAACTGCAACATAATCAGAACGTTTTGGCTTTCTTTTTACTGCTGTCATTACCTCGGGGGGCCTTCTAAATGAATACCCTGACCCTCAATTCAGATTTTAGTTACTCTTTCTCCAAAAGAAAATGTAGAAACAAGTTTCTAAAGACACTAGTTGTGGTTAGTCTAAAGAAATGACAAAATGTTAATCAGGCTTTAGGTTATGGCTAGTGTTTCCTTTTTTAACATTGGTGCCATTTATAGTATTGACTTGTAAAAGAGAAAATTGGAACCATAAAATTTAAAGTATTCTGAAATAATTAAAACTTTGAAAATACAACCCCTGGGAAAAATATGAAAAGGGAGGAAAACGTGCCTTAATTCTATTCTAGACTATTTTCATTTTTCCTGTCATACATTTACCAAGTGCTGACCCACACAAGTGCACAGCTGACTGCCACTTTACCAGGCAGGTTTTCACCACAAGTATTAGCACAGCATACTTCTACAATCTCTTGATCCCCGGAACACTTAGCCTACGGTGTCAACAAGCTACTGGGGTGGCCTCTTTATGCTTTGTGGACCTATTCCACAGAAACAGTCAAATGCTTTTTTTTTCTGAGCACTCATTCAGACTGATTCATTGGAAGTTTCTAAAAAGAGAAACCACGATAAACTACATCAGCTGTTCCTGAGACTGATTTTAAACTCTGAAATAATTAAGCAATTAAACAGAACTGTACTGCACAGCAATGAAATACTTGACTGAGTCAAATGAATGAATGCTAAATGCTTTGAAAGGAAGGTGACATGTGCAATGATGATTTCTGTATGCTGAGGTCATAATCCCTGATGTGTTTTAAATGCATGTATTACCTGAGCACATGTCTTGTTTTGGTCACCTATTACTTCAGAGTTAATGGCCTCTTGTGATTTACATTTTTTTTTCCTCCCACCCACAGATTCCTATGTACATTTACCTTGTTGCAAGGTGAGCTAAACCATGGGATTCATAGGTAAGCAATGTGAATATACAAAGTAATGACAGAACCTCCCTCATGCATCAATTGTGTATATTATATTTATGATGTACAGTATATACCCAAATGTCTTAAACTGGTGATCTTAACCACCAGAGGTTGATTCATGCTTCAAACAGTAAAGTACTGTACAAATTTTGTTTTTGAGCCAGTGCCATTTAAAATATATTTTATAGCATGTTTGTTTACTTGCAAAAGAAATCTGTCTCAATGCTTTATCACAATATGTATTTTACCCTCTTATTCCTGGTCTTTTGTAATGCATAAAAGTAAATGTGCACAGTGGGAAAAATACACCTACTAAAATAAGTGCCTTTTTAAATACAGGTTATGAAACCTGTTGAGCTGCTTTGTTCAGCTTGTTCATCGACTGTGTCTTTGCTGTGAAAGTGGGAGGGAGACCATCTGGTTACATCGTTAAGGCAAGTCTCATAGGAAAGTGGTATTATTGAATGATTGAACATCATCTTGTTTTTCAGAAACCTGTTTTTTTTTCTCCTGGGATCAGTGCATTTTAGTTTTTAACCCATCAATAGCTTTCTGATAATAAAAATGCGTGTTGGATTATAAATACACTGCTCAAAATATAAAGGGTACACTTAAACAACACAATGTAACAACCTAACTTTTGTGAAATCAACCTGTCCAGTTAGGAAGCCACGCTGATTGTGAATCAATTTCACTTGCTGTGCAATTGGAACAGACAACAGGTAGAAATTACAGTAACTTAGCAAGACAACCTCTATAAAGTGATTCTGCAGGTGGTGACCACAGACATTTTCTCTGTTCTCATCCTTTTTGGCTGATGTTTTGGTCACTTTTGCATTTTGCCAGTTCTCTCACCATAGAGGTAGCATGTATACAACCTCATATAACATGTATACAACCCACATTATGCTCAGGTAGTGCAGCTTATTCAGGATGGCACATCAATGCCAGCTGTGGCAAGAGGGTTTGCTGTACACCAGGAGACATGGAGGGGGCCGTAGGAGAGAACATCCGCCGCCTCATCAGGAGCATGCCCAGGCATTGTAGGGATGTCATACAGGCACATAGAGGCCACACACACTACTGAGCCTCATTTTAACTTGGCTTGAGGAATTTCCACTGAAGTTGGATCAGCCTGTCCTTTTTTTTTCACTTTGATTTTGAGTATGATTCCAAATCCAGACATCCATGGGATAATCATTTTGATTTACATTTTGATAATTTTATGTTATTTTGTTCTCATTACATCCATTTGTATCTAATAAATAAAGATTTTCAGATGGAATATTGGAATATAAACTCTTTATGCATTATAACCCCACAGTCTAATTTATATACTTTGTCCCTTTTTTCTCACTCGATTTCATTCACCACAGCTAAATGGTGGAACGACCTTCCCAACAACATCCCTAAGGCTGACTCACAACATTTTCAAGAGACTTCTCAAAACCCATCTCTTCCACAGACATTTGCTATAAATAATAAAAAAAAAAAAAAATGAATAAATAAAAAGCCAGATGGAGTTATGCGCAGGGTTGATGGTACTACAGTGTAGCTGGTTCTTTCTAATGATACTGACTTGTGTTGTTCTCTATTTTGTAAGTCGTTTTGGATAAAATCGTCTGCCAAATGACTAAATGTAAATCGGACAACCCAGAGGAAACCCACGCAAACTCCACCCAGATAGGGATTCGAACCGGGAATCCCCAGCACTCAGAGACAAATGTGCTAACCACTAAGCCACCATGCCCCTGCTGGGGTTTTGTTTTCAATATTATCTTTTTAAGAATATGATGTGTGCATGTTAAATAAATGTTTATACTCATATATCTTTTTCTATTTATTTAGTATTTGGCAATTGGACTAAAATATAAAAAAATGACAAAAACTAAACTAGTTTTTTAAACCAAGTTTCATCATAAAAGTATGTCTACAAAAAAGCTAACAGGCCTGTAAAAGAAGGAAAACAACTGCAACTTCTCACCCCTAGCATCTGCAAATATCAGCAGTGGCGCCTTCTGGACAAAGTCCTGTTCCCACTGACTAGGAAATCACAACACACTTATCTGTACTGTGCCTTCTGTATTTAAGAGCTTTGTTTGGGGTTTCCTTACTGACATACTGATGTCTTCGAACAACAAATGATAAATGGTAATATGGGGAATGTGGTAAAGAGAGAGAGATAAAGATAGAGAGAAAGAGAATAATACCTGGAGGGTTCTTGCCAGGTTCATTGTTGCTGGGACTTCCTGACTGCTGTGAGTCTGTAAATAAAAATAAAGTACATGGATTAAAACATAAAATTCATAGGGCATGATTTCATAAGCAGCGGCAGCACTGATCACATTATGTTTATTCATCACCTACTATACTTCTATTCTCTATCTCTATTGCTGTATATCTTATTTTATCTTAGTATTTAAATCTGTGACCCATGACATTATAACCTAATTCAATGACTAAGAGGTGTGATAAAACAATACTTTTGTTCATACAATAACAGTTTGTGGCTAATACACAGCTGCCATGATGAACATCCAAAACAACATTTTTCTTTCCATTTTTCTTGCCTACTGTGCTTACAGACAGTGGACATCCATGCATACGACACCAGGGGAGCAATTGGGGTTAGGTGCCATGTTTAAGGACACTTCAGTCATAGTACTTAGTGGGACCAGAAATAGAACTGGGGGTCACAAGGCTGGTTCCTTAACCCCAGGCCTACGATTTGTCAGGTTACAAAAAAGAAAAAGAAAAGAAATAGACTGTATTTGCTAAGAAACTAAGAAACCAACCTGTTGGATGGCAGTTGGTGTATAGCTTACGCCCAACCCCCTATCCCTGCTGGAAAAGAAACTGCAGGAGCTCAGTTTTGAAAGGGAAAGCCAGATGTGTAGAGAGTGGAAAATAAAAAAGTAGGACTAGAGGCATAAGCATACCATCTAATAAAAATGTGTGAAACAGAAATGAGAAAAGTCTGTTTGAGTCCTTGCACTCTAAACCACTTATTGGGGACATAAGCTTTAATATAAATCAACATCCCGGAAACACTTAAAAAGTATATTGCAGAAAGAAAAAAAGACAAAAAATCCAGCCTGTACTGAATGTGGGTATTCAACTATCATGGTCCGGACTGACCACCCTACTTTACTATCCCTTTTTATGGCAGGTAACTTCCTGAATGTCACAGAAGGTTAAACATTCCATTCATGTTTTATATATTCTGTTTTGGAATTTGGGGTGAATTTGAGTTGAGAACAGTACTGACCAAATCTATCAGGTGAAGAGAAAGTCATCTGAGTACCAATCAGATTCTCACATGCCTTCAGATGTTTCAACATAGAGTTCAAATTGCATCTCGTCTTGCAGTTTAAAATACTTTTTGTACATGTACTCTAAAAAGTTTGCTGCGTAATGACAAGTTACTTTGATTTAAAGTGCAATAAAATACTATATCTTCTAAAGACATATTTAAATATAGCAATTTTCATACACAATTTTAGATTTGATTTGAAATTTAAGTAAAATACATATTAAATATGCCATTCCTTTTGAATAAGCCCCATTTTTTTTATCTTACATCCATTTAAAATCAATGAATAATTAGCAAATGTGCATGAACATATCTCATCTCACTATCTTTCGTCTAATACTATGGACGCAGGGGGGTTCCTCATGCCCATCCAGGTGAGAATGGTTCGGGTGCAGATACATCCAAGACAGAGTGCCAATCAATGGCTGGGCACACTCACACACACACACACTATTTGGTGAAATTGGCTGCAATTTAGAGCAGCCAATTCACATTGAATCCATATTTTTGGACACAGGGAGAACAGGGAAACTCCACCCAGATCAGAATGCAAACCTGGATCCACAGTGCTGAAAGGTTAATGTTCTAACCACTAAGCCACATGAAAATATGAACATGTTGAAATGCTAATTCTCTGTACAGTTAACTTTAACATCAAAATCTGCACATAATTCAAAATTGTATTTGCATTCACAATAAAAAACAGCTAAAAATTCTAATTATATATAAATATATATAATAGGTTTAGGCATGTTATGGCCAAAGCCTGTCATTAAAGCAGTAAGAGTAGTCTAGGACATTTTTTTAATAAGTGGTTAGATTACTAACTGGCAAATTTTATCTAACAACAGATGGGTTACAGTGAGTAATCATATATCACCCTGCATAGTGCCCCCTGTTTGGTAGTTAAACTTGATAAAATGGCTATTGAATGCAGGTGCCATTAGTCAAAGCCTGCCTGAACCACTGGCATTACCAGGGCATTAGAACGGGTGCAACACTGTGCCAGTTTCTTTGCCAACTCGCCCTCCCTTCATACGATCACATGTCCTACCATACCCCATCCATCAGTCTTGCTAAAGGCACCTCCTACTGTGTTTAAAAAAGACAGACCCAGACAGGGAAGAAAGACATAAAGGGAAAATGGGAGCATTTGCATGTATAGGTGCAATTTAGCATGCAAGTGTTTACTGTGATTAAAACAAAACAATAGAGCAGCTGGCTCTATTAGACAGCTATGGTCGAGACAAATTTTTCATTAAATCTATTTACACACCAATACCACAGACACACACCCCACAGCTGTTATCACATGCACTGAAACAAATACATATATAAAAAAATAAATAGCGGCATGTTCCAAAGTAAAACAAGATGCAGCTTAAACGAATTACTTACAGTAACATGGTTATTAGGTAGATTTACATCTTTGAAATTGCACAGTAATAATTACTTCACTATTTCACTACTGTAACTTCTATTGCAAGTGTATTTAAAATGTGTGTATATGTCATAATATTAATTATAATTATTAATATTATAATAATTACACTTATTGAAATTGCATAAAATTAGTATGTACTATACAATTGCAAAATAGATATCCAACATCCAAAAAAAAATATGAGGTATGTAATTTATGCAATTGGATCAGCGCAGATCATAGTTCTTATACTTGAAGACACTTTTAAAGTAGTTAAAAAGAACAATGAGTAAAAAAGTTTATCAATAATTTCTATAATTTAATACATTGTAAATGCTATATTTCATTCTGTTCTGTTACCAAATTACACTGATCAAACCAAATATGTGGCATCATTCATACTACATTTTATACATGATATAATACAATGACAGATTCCAACAAAAAATAAGCTTTTTGTAAAAGTTGGTACAGTGTTTTTTTTTCTATGTCACAAAACAATCAGCCATAACACCGAAACTTGTCAGTTGATTTAATGTTACAGCTGATCAGTGCTGATGTGTTCAGCTTTATTTACCTGCTAATATGTTAACTATTAATGTATGTCTAATGTAAGAATAACAATAAATGAAGAACCACCACCTTTTTTCTTAAAACAGAAGCCGGGCAGAGTTTAAAACACACTTATTATTCCATTTACTCTTTAAATATAATTGTACATTAGTCAACTCTTTACAAGTTCATGGCAGAAATAAAGTCTTGGCAATGTGTTAGTTTTTTCTTGGAAAGCACACCTTCTACCTTCTCAGCTAGCATTTCTATACTTGGCTTGGTCTTTGTGCAGCAACCCACCTGGCCTTCAGTCTCTGCTTTGTGTTTTGCTCAGAGCTATCATATACTTTAACAAGTTTACTTCACTGACTGCAAGCTGGACTGTATCTGACACACTTGTACATGGACGCATGTACACACACACCTTAACGATGGACAGTAACGCACATGAGTACTGTCGACATTTCAGGAGGATGCGCCTGGCAGCCATATTAGAGAGTAAGCAAGGCTGCACATGCACTGCTCTGCTTGCCAATGAAACCAGTCCTCAGCCAAAAATTCTGCCTTTTTCTTGCTCTCATAACTTTGTCCTGTGTCTGCCATGGAGGGCAAAAGAAAAAGGCAGAAAGTGAAAGATCGCAGTATCTCCTAATTGTGGGCTGTCCCGCTTAAAATGTTTGGAGCAATACAGCTGCACTCGTGTAAATACTGTCTGCCTGTGTGTGAATTTGTGTGTGTGTGTGTGTGTGTGTGTGTGTGTGTGTGTGTGTGTGTGTGTGTGTGTGTGTGTGTGTGTGTGT
>JAOUQT010045386.1:0-10970 GCA_025769995.1 Xyliphius kryptos
TTTCCACTGAAGTTGGATCAGCCTGTCATTTGATTTTCCACTTTGATTTTAAGTACGATTCCAAATCCAGACCTCCATGGGATAATCTTTTTGATTTACATTTTGATCATTTTTACGTTCACTTTGCGTTTTTCTCAACGCATTCCACTATCTACTAAATATTTTCTACCGAAATATTTTATTCATTGAGACCTAGGAAGTTGTTTTAATGGTCCCTTTTTTGAGCAGTGTGTAACCCTCAAACGATGCAGGTCTCATTAAACAAAATTTGAAAATGTGAGACATGAATATTCAGGGATTGGCACAGACTCCCTCTTTACTTTGATTAAAGTATTTTCACAGTTTTGTAAATCAGTTCTTTAATATTTAATCTTATAAGGATAATACTGAAGTTCTACCTCTTTTTTCTTGCATTATCTCCAACTATTCTCCCTTCCTCCTCTTTCAAAGCACTAAATAGTGAGATTACAGATTGTCAGTCAAGTTTGTTCAGATCAGTAACAATTTAAAATACATTAAGTAAAGGATGTAACCATGTTATCAGAAATAAAGATTAATTAATGATAGATTTACACTGCAGTATTCACAAATAAAGTAAATAAAGTCATTATGTTTAGAACAGCCTCCACAAATTAACGAGAACCTGAGTGTATTACTTGGAGTACTAGAATTCATTATAGAAGGGATTTAAAAATCAGGACAATATCAAAGTATCCAAAATTGAACCTGCACCATCAGCCCTAATTTATCTTTTAAAAACTGAGATTTGGTAAAAAAAAATAATGAACTGGAATTCAACTAAAGGTCATAAGATCACTATGTACACAAACAGAAGTGTTCGAATCTGCTGGAATGAAGATGTAGTGAATAACTTTGTATTAGTTTATTACTTGTGCAGGGTTAATCAATACTCTTAATGGAAAAAAGAGCTCTGCCCCTTTGCATAGATCTTATTAGATCGTATTATCAGTTTATATTTAGAACCTTCATTTTGGTAAAAGTTTGTGCCACATTGTCAAAAGCTCATTGTGCATCATACTAGAGTTCAGATCAGTCATTCAGTAACAAAACTGAAGAAAACAAAAGCAGCAGTTTGTCTTTTATGTAAATTGTTTAAGAAACAAAACAAAAAAAATCCAGATGTTTTTCAGCATATTTCCCTCCCTTTGTTTGTCTGTTTGTTTGATTTGGCAGTGTGACCACATCTCTCAACACATTGTCCATGTTCCTATTAAAAAAAACAGTGCTTTACAGACTCAGTGGCTTCTCCTGAAGTGACATCATCCACCTCGAATCGCACAATGTACACAATCAGAGCACAGCAACAAATATATTACATCCAATTTGGAATCCTGGAACCAGGCCAATGGCGGCACAACTCCCTCATTTACATCCTGGACATTTCAACTCAAAAATACTTTCAGGCTTTCAGGTATAATAACTTATGATTCTTCAAACAAAACTACCAAACTGCTGCAGCAAACCGAGCCATCAAAAGAATTTCTTTGCCGCTGCTTCCTGTTGGCTTCTGTAAGAGACAGAGAATAGAATGCAGGATTAAAGTTTGTATTTCAGTTAAAACGTTTTACTGTACATGAAACCTTTAAACCAGAGCAGGAACTCACTTGTATAACACATAACCGAAAAACAGCAAAGTCTGAATGACCACGAAGATCACAAAGTGGGAGGTGGAGAGGCAGGAGGGGAGCGGAGGCAGCTCCGGACATTTCTGTTTCTCGGCCGGGTTCTGAGGACCGATCCACATCGGATAGAACAATTCGTTAGTGCTCGTTACTTAATGGACATCGTGGACAAAACTTAACGTTCACTCTGAGTTTACCGCGGTTTTCTGGATGATGTGCTCGACGTTCCTCTTGACAACATGCAGGTGCTCTTTGATGTCATTGAAGTGTTGGATGCTCTCATAGGTTCCTAAGCCTCCACTGCTTCCCTGCAGTGTGGAACTCAGCTGCTGCACTGACGCTGACAGGCTGGTTCTAAAACATGACAAAACATCACTTAGTGAGGACCTGAAGGTTCCTGTTTATAAACCAGAACTCACAGAAAGGTATTCATAACAACAGTCAGCATGTGGTTCTCTGAGATGTTTCAATAATTATATGATATAAATTATCATTTTATATCTTTACAGAAAAGAACTCTGTGTAATACAGAAACCCATTTACCCTAAAAACAGGACATTGTGCAGTACCCTGAGGTTTTCATGGTTCCAGCTCACACTGAGTTCACAGAACTGAACAAATGAAAACATTCCTCAGAAATCAAATAAACAGTTTATTTAAAGGAACAAGGTAACAGTTCTGAAAGTGTTACTGTCTTGTAAGGGTTCATTTGTCAGATATGAAAATCCTGGTTTTAATATTACAGCATGTTTTACTAATCTCTCCATCCTCGGCTCAGCTTCTAATCATCTACAAAAGGTCATCAATCAAAATAAAGCTAAAGCAGTAACGACCTCTAAATGAATCCAGCTAAAGCCATGTTCGTTTTCCTCAGCATATTGTCCGGCTCTCATTTTATACCAAAATCCTAATTTAAAGCCCTTCTGTGCAGATAATCATTCAGTCTGACCATGTTCTGCAGGAAACAGATCAAGTACAGAATCTGCTCTACTGGGTTTTTATTTTTGGAGCCACACAGTGGAGAAACTGCCAACATTTGTTTAAATTTAAAGACATTTATAAGAGATCACTCCTTGGATGGACAGGAAACAGGACAGTGTGGACCGGACATCAGCGCACACTTGCTTTTAACATTGTTCACTATGAGCACAGAATGACCAACAGTTACATAAAATTGAACCACAAATGAAAAGTAAACATGTAAGAGTTTAAAATCAATCTGTACCAACACGCCACTGATTTTAGAAAAGCGTTTCATCTACAAGTCCAAACTGTCAGAAGATCAAATGCGATGGGGCAAATTTAAAAGAACAAACTAAAAGGTTAAACCTCAGTGAAATGTCCCGCAGTTGTTTTATATAATCGCTGAAGGATGTAGATCTTTATTCTGATGTGATTAGCAACGTCCTCATAAGTGATCATCAAGGTTCAGATTACAGTTGTTTTACAGAATCAACATATGAAATCTTAATCGGAATGTAGGTTTCAGCCCATGAGTCATTTATGTAAAGACACTGATTCAATAATGAGAAGAAATGTCAATTCAGTGCAGGAGGTGGAACCCATGTTCTACAGAGTGAGCAGAATTACAGATTTAAATCTCCAGACACATAAATCAATCTTAAAGCTTTAGTTAATCTCATTTACTCTCAATAACCCAAATAAGGAGAAGAAGCCTTTTTGTCTTTAGCAAGCAATTTAGTGTCTAGATTATATTAATAAAGAGAGAAATGGGTCAGAGGCTTCTCATGAAAATAATCAGGACAGATCAGTGTGTGTGGTGTGGACCAAACACCACATCACAGGCTGAACGTGGAAGAGATTAACCCAAATGAACAGCAACAATAAGCACTGATGATTCATGAATCATACTGATAAATACAGTGAACATGCAAATGCTACCCATACACAAAATCACATGCATGTGCACGCACACACAGAAAGCATGAGCGCCTCACCCTCAGGTCACTGATGGTCCTGCAGGTAGCATTAGATTTATTGTATAACGAGAATCCGACCGATCTGACTCAACCTGATCACTGTGAACCAATTACCTGAACCTGTGGGTGTGTGAGTGCGTTTGACATGTTTGTCATTATCCTGAAATCACAGTTCAGAGTGTAATTTCATTGTACACACACACACACACACATCACTCACTTCAGCTCATTCACGCTCCGCAGCACCTCCTGTTGGCTTGAGATGATGGAGTCCAGCTCCTGACTTGGGGCCTGAAATAAAATGTTCAGTCCAAGATTTAACAGTGAGAACCTAAATTTAAATACATTCATAATGAAGAACACTGTTGTTGGTTCAGTGGTGTGACCGCTTTCAAAAACAGTCCTAAAAAAAAAACAAACAACTTAGTATGATCCACTATGTCCAGATTCAAACCTCAGGATCTGATTCTACCTGGCCAGACTGGGTGTGTCCGGAGCGTTTGGAGATCTCGTCTGTGATGACCGAAACGTAGCGCCGTTGTTCATCCAGGATCATGGCAATCTGTCGGTTCAGCTGTTTGATCTCCAGGTGGATTCGGTTCTGTCCCTCGAACACCTGACGCAGCTCTCTGTCTCCAACACTCTCATACAGATCCTCAACTGTCACAGAGCACATCAAACCCAAACATTACTGACCACTACAGACATCCCCAAAACAGATCCTGAATTTTCAGGAACCACAGTTACTAGACAAAGCATCAGTGGAACCTTAGAGCAGTCAGTCTCTAAGTGGAACCTAAGGGAGCCTGGGGCCTATAAGGTATTTTACATACTGGTGATCATTTTAATAAAATCATTTAATAAGATTCTGATTTTATATTAAATAAAATGATAATAATAATGTAGGTAACTATAAATTATAAATTTTATAGATGAATAAGAGCTGAACTGAGTCAGATGAGCTTTATTTAAAACTCTTTTATACACCGTGATTTGCCTCAACAACCCAACCCCTGAGCTGAGACAGAGTGTGTGTGTGTGTGTGTGTGTCTATATATACGCACGAGGCTCTCCCTGAACGTCAGGGTGCTCCTTCTGAAACGCCTCTTTCTTTTTGTCTAGATCTTGTTGAAAATTCTCAAATTCCTCATGGTACTTGTCCTGCTCCTCTTTAGGAATCTCTTGTTCTGCTGGAGGCTTCATAAGTTAAAAAAAAGAAAAAGAAAGAAACAAAAACACACATTCAGAACTCATGTACCCACCACACACACACACACACACACACACACACACACACACACACACACAAACACAAACACACACACGCACCCCTACTCCAATTATCACACAAAAAGGAATGAAGTAACAGTTGGATACTTATGAGATAAGGATGAAGAGTTCATTGTACCATCACTTCAATGTGTGGATGAGTGAGTATGTGTGTGTGTGTGTGTGTGTGTGTGTGTGTGTGTGTGTGTGTGTGGAGTGGGGGGTGAACATGTACCAGCACTTGTCCAGGCTCAGTTAGTCTAAACAGCAGGAAGGACAGAACATCATGGTCATCTGAAATGAACAAAGTGAGAAGGTGTTGGAAATTTGAGGTGAGGTTCATGTAATCACAATAAAAAAATCTCACCGGATGTTATGTAAACACTATACAGAACTAACACTGTACTATAAGTCACTGTTTACTTTTAAATCATCAATAATCTATTAATTAATCATTAACCTGTGGTTTCCTGCATTAAACGTGATTGTAGGGACTTGAGTGGAACGTTAAGGATCTCTATGTGGTTCTGACTAAAAGCTTAAAAGAAACTAAGAGGATAAATGGTGAGGTTCTGACCTGCCAGGCCTCCTGTAGCAGCCGAAATGCCAAAGTAGCCACTTGATGGAATGATCATGTTTTCAACTCGGGTACAGAATTCATAGTCCTCTTTTTCGGGTGTGAAGCCGTTATTAATCAGAACCTAGCAAAGGAGGTATCAGTGTTATCGTTCAGAAGAGGGAGAACATGTGTCTCACGAACAAGAACAGAGGAAAAAGAAGACTCATTCTCACAGTTAAGCTTTTTTTGAAGTAGGTGATTTTGGCTCGGACAGGATAGGGCTTATTCCTGAAATCTCTGAGACACGTTCCTAAAGCCTGAGTTGCACCATCACTGTAGAAAAACACAGAGCACCTATTCAAATCTTTTGCACTTAGAACTAATCTAGAACAGGGAGGTATGAAAGAACCGAGGAGGTTTATGTAGGATTTTAACAATCCTTCTACTCAACAATCAAAATCAACATGCACACTGACATACTTACTTCTGATGGTCATACACCAGTTTGCCATTGTTTCCCACCACGATGATGGCTGGATTATTTTTCTAAAGCAGAATCAAACCAGGAGATGAAGTAAAATTACAGAGTATTATTTTCTAAAATCTCAATATTTGGATTATTTAATAAAAACACACCTTTCCATCATTATCAAAGGAATCAAAGAAAATCCCCACGCCATTCCACTGATCAGCAGCTCCATACACGGGACCCTCCAGACCCTGACCTTCAGTGAACCATATAGCCTGTAACAAATACGCACAATAAAAATAAGACACCACACACCTTTACATTACTAGAAGATACCGTATTATGTGTTTGGACCCTGTGTGAGGGGTAATTATTAAAACTCCTACCAGACCATCAGCACCAGTTCTGCCTCGACCCGAAACACGGAACGACACTTCAGCCTCCCAGTTTTCAAAGGTCACAGGAGATTTGGTCCATACGGAACCCCTCTGGCTGCGCAAAGACGGCGTGATCCGGATCTGATCCTCACCAGGGATCGCATCTGCACACAGGGTTCAGAATTTACTACATCCACAACAGTTTGAGCTGCTGCTGGCCTGCACATGACTGAACTACTGATCAACTGTGATGCTAAATGACTGATCAACCCCGTAATGGTTCTCAAATGAAGAAAAATTAAGGAATTTTATTTGACCCTGTCCATGTTTCTCAGCTTCAGTGTTCTTTCCCTTTAAATCTGCAATGTTATTTTGTAAAAGTCTGGTTCCTTGCAACAAATAATTAAAATACTTCGTGAATAACTTATTAGTGAAGGTGTTCCTTTATGTTACTTTAACTCCGTGTATTTTCATCAGTTATTAGTGAACATGGACTTTAGAAGTTTTCACTGGGGCGCATGCGCATTCCCAACCACCACCTCAGTGAGCATCCTCACAACTAAAGTGAAGTTTGAAGGAATAAAGATGGAGGTGCGCGGTTTTACCTCGGATTTATAAAGTAAAGTCGTTACATCAGCGGGACTCTATAATCTGTTCGACATGACAAAGTGCAGCTGGTTAAACTTACTGCCTGTGTGAAGCCAGAACGGGATGTCACCGTCGTTCTGAGTTAAATGCGGCCCTTTAAAGCTGAACTTATATTCGAAGCGGCGGTGCGGAGGCTCAGCGGCCGCCGTCTCTCCCCAAACCGAGCGCAGAGCCGCAGACAGCAGCACCAAACAGCAGCACCGCGCCGCCAGCAGCTTCGCCATGTACACCGCCATCTTTCAGACCTGTTCAGCTGCTGCGCGCTGCATGACGGGAAACAGCCGCGAGAGCCAACAGGGCGGTCTGTGATTGGTCAGATATCAGCGCGACACTGGAACTCTGCTGCACGCTTACGTGTACAAGCTCGAGCCGCGCAGTGATCAATACACTGAAACGGATCGATTATCAGTTATTAAAACTAGATTTTACTGTCAAATAAACCATCAATCGATACATTAATTTTGACACAACAGTTTTAGTACACACAGAACAGTTTCTGATTAGTTTCATGAGGTTAGTTTATGCTGTATTTATAATAATACACTTCATTCCATTCTCCTGCTTTTTAACCTGATTAACCCCATCATTCATAATTTATCTATAAATATTTTATCATTTAATGTATCAACAGCCTGATGTAAAGCTAACAGATGAAATCCTGTGCTACCTTTAATTAAGTCGTTTCTCAGACATCTAAATCCTGGTACTTTAGAAAACTTTTAATGAGTATTTAAACATTGTTACATTGATTTCTATACCACATTATATGCAAGAGGTCTTTTAAAACATGGCTCCTTTGCAGTCCTGTTACGACCTGGGAGGTTTGGTTCATGTTATAATTAATGTTCGATAACAAGACAAGGGATGAAAGAATAAAGAGAGGGTAGTGTTTGGCAAAACAGTTTTGTAAAATCCCATCTGGAAGTAATTAATGGACAAGTGATTGGTGTACAAGAGCCAGTCCTAAAAGAGCTCAACCGTGTTCTGAAGTGGCCCTCGTCCCTAATTATATCTCACTGGCTGCGGCCCTCATTATTTAGACCCGCCTGCTACGGAGGGAATAAAATGAGTGAATGCAGGCGTCCCCTCCTTTTCTCTGCTCAAAAAGCATCAAGCTCACCCTCAATGGGGTACTGTTTAGTAATAAAGACATAATGAGGTAATTTAACTATTGTTCTGTTTCCTCCCACTGAAGAAAACTAAGCTTTTACTCAGCGTTAATTAACATCTTAGAAAGAATTAAGAGCAAACACTAAATTAAGCATGAGGGAAACGCCCAAGTACAATTATATAGTTGCTCGTACATGGTTGGAAGAATTCAGATGAATGTGCAAACAGTGAGTGAAAGCGAGGAATTATTCCGTTTTTATAAAGTCTGAGGATGCAGATGGTACCACAACCCTCCCTCATCTGCACTGTGGCATCATCATCGCCATGGTGAAGAACAGCGTAAGACAACCCTTCACTAAACCTGAAGTTTAAATTCCGTTTTGCTTCCATTAGAAATGTGTGATGTTGGGTGATCAGACACAGAAATGTTGCAGATCACCTCCCACAGACAGGGAAGCCAGCATCTTTTAAATACTGTAAATCAGAGGATGTAAATGAAGGATCAGTGAAAACAGGGAGAACGAGCTCACATGCAGGGTTCTGCTTCTCAAAAAGTTTACTTCAATGTTCGAACCTTTCTCCCTCTGTTTTGTCTTCACTAATTGGAGCTGATGAGCAACTAATTGGTGGCTTTTTTACTAGACAGCATGAGCAAAGTTAATGAGAGGCTTTGGACGAATAAAAGCCCCTCTTGTAACAGGAGGGGGCAGTTCAGGATAGCCCTTTTGTTTCTTTCTTTCTCCCAGCTCTCCCTTATTGGAAAAAATGCAGGTATCTGAAAAGCAAGTTGGGAAAAAAGCAATGATGTGTAGGGGAATGGTGAGCACTTGTGCAGATAAAGAAATCTATTCTGAATTGTTTTTGGGGGCCTTCATTTTAGTGGCTCTATAAATAAGGGCTAAAAGAGGGAGCAGCAGAGAGAGGCTCTTCAGAAAGGATGAATAGTGAGAAAAGGCTTCACCCAGGTCCGTGTTGAGCCACTTTGGCGTAATATTCGAATACATGCACCCTTACTTGCTTTCTGCTATTGTTCCTGGCCACACACACACACACACACACACACACTCACATACACACACAGTGTGTATATAACGAGAATAGATGTGTAGTAAAAAGACATGCCTGCCTTTGTCAGAAACAAATCAGAAGGTTTTAGTGTTATAAATGTTTTGTTATTTTAATATTATTCATTAATTAATAATTATTAACTTTAGTTTCCAGAATCCTCTCAGTAATAAGATGCTCTAAACCACTAAATGTCAAATGTTTCACTGTACATAACAGATTAACAGTTAAATTCTGAGATCCTGAACCTGTATGAACGCATATGAGGTGTTGATGAGCGAGCAGAGGAGGAAAGGACAGCATTGTTAGTGTGTAAAGCATGTCCTTGTATGATTATAATGTCAAAAACATAATCTTTACTAATAAAAAATTAACATACATGTAGTGTTCCCTCCCCAATATTAAATCCAGCTGTCTCCAGATGCAGGAAACAAACTAACTGCTGTATGATTTGTGCCTGTAAACAGGAAGTGATATCATTATAGGAATAGCAGAGTGAAGGCCTTCATGTCTCACTCCCCTGTCTGTTAATCGGAACTTCCTGTTGGTTTGTGCTCCTGTAATTGAATGGCTAAATGTTTGCTCTACTTAATTAGAGATGTCATTCTGCCCCTCAGTAATCCATTAACTCTCCACAGAGCACATTGTTCTGTTACATAATGCAGCATTTACATTCTCATTCAGATTCAAATCCAGCGCTTCCTCCTACTGTGGGACTTAACCTCTTTTAGAACACCGCAGGAAAACAAAACTGGTGATGGCTACAAGAAAACGTACAATTATGCTAAGCTAATGATGCTAAACATTTAAATAAAACCTGCTGTAATTACTTTATGTGAATGTAGCTTTATTAGAGCTTATAATGATAATTGTAGTTGAATTATGGTTTATTTCGAAATATAGATTCGAAGGATTTTAGTAAAATCACCGATTAACACAAGCTCTTGTGATTCTGAGCTGCGTTTGTAAATGAGAACTTTGAGATTGGAATGCAGGTTTAGGTTACTTGAGAAACCTCCATGTTAGTTCCGATGCAGGTCTGTAGTGATGTGAGGGTTTTTCTTGCACAGAGCTGCTTTAACATCAGGACACGAGGAAGAGTTTTTTTAACCAACATTTACATTGGATCACTGATGTTCCACCAGCTGGCTCTGTTAGAAGGATAGGACAAAGAGAAAAAAAGTGCATCCGACATTTTTCCTGGATGTAATTAACTAAGCTGTGTAAAATTCAGATTTTCCTCGGCTCCATCAGCATCATTCCACGTCAAATCACAGTGTGGACTTCAGCTCAGAAATCAGAGGTCACACATTCTGTTCTGCGGTGTTCCTCATTAGTCCTAAACAGCAGGAGTAAAGAAAGTGAGGGTTTGCAGCTCCACCACCCACTAAGTGAACTGTCCCTAAAGGCGATCCTTGCCCACATCTCTCATTCAGGGTCTCACCCCGGCAGTGCTGCTGAATCAGGACACATAATGCCACTGGGCTGTTTGTGTAACAGGAGTGTGTTGAATCGTAGCAATGAAAGCAGCGTTGCAGGTAGAAGGGCTGATCCTGTACCTTCTCCACTGAGGGTTAAAACACATCCCATTCTCATTCAGCACTAATTACAGGCTCACACAGAGGATTAACACAGTCAGCCTGAAAGGTGGGATCAATGTCACACTCACTATGTGTATAGTCCTCATCTGGTCTCATCACACCGCATCACATGATCAATCATTAATTATCCTTTCTGGGTGATGTTTTGGTCACTTTTTCATTTGGTCAGTTCTCTCAGAATAGAGGTAGCATGAGGCGGTGTCTACAACCTGCACAATTTGCTCAGGTAGTGCAGCTTATTCAGGATGGCACATCAATGCCAGCTGTGGCAGCAAGAAGGTTTGCTGTG